>NDFG01000256.1:4453253-4720620 GCA_002167245.1 Sporophila hypoxantha | reverse complement strand
AATATAAAGTTCTTGCATTTGCTCACAGATCTACAGATTTGCTTGACTAACCTGCTTAAAAAACAGGCTGCTGTTGCACAAAGAAACTGTAAGAAGAGGAGGATGTCCATCCTGAAATGAATATGATGTTTTCCTTCTGAAAACAKAAATGCTCTGGTACCATGTGTATGGTCAGGTACGGGAGTAGCAAAGTGAACATTCTGAGATATAATGGTGCTGTTCTTTGGCTTCTGGGGTTTTTTTGGCTGCTGGTTTTTGGCGGTTTTTTGGGTTTTTTTGGGGTTTTTTTTGTTGTTGTTTTCTTTGTTTGTTTTCCTTTCCCCAGGGGAGGAAAAAATTCAGAAGTTAAAAAAAAATTAAAAGGGAATTGAATCACTCTCTAAACTTTTCTGAAAGTAAATTCAGATTCTGATTACAATTTGGTTTTTTTGGTTTTCGGATGTAAAATGGAAAACATGTGGGAAAAATGTAAGCTAGCAATTTATATTTCTCTGGAAAAAAATTTTGGACAAGCTTTCCATGTTTTGCAACGCATATGTTTTAACACTTTAACATAATCTTATAAATAATGTTTAAGATGTTTATAATAATTATATGCATGTTTATAATAATATAAAATTGAAATATTTTAYATTAATTATATATTAAWATATWAAAATATTAAATTCTGGTGAGTTTTTTGTTTTGTCTTGTGATTTTGTTTGTTGTTTTTATTGTGGGTTGAGATGGTTTAGCTTTTAATTTTATAAACCTGCTTTATCCTATCTTTTTTCTTAAGATAATTAAWGTCTTCTTCCTTAGATTTTTCCTTRAATTTTCAGAAATTGAGRTTTTATCTAGTTTAGGGGAAAAAATTGAAAAAATTGCACTTTCCAAGTTCTTTACACAGAGTTATGAGGAAAAGAAAGAGTAAACATTGTATAATATTTACTTTGCAACTAGACAAATTGAGAATAATAATTTTATTTTCTCCTTCTTTAGATTGTGAATTTTAATCTCGATATTAACTTTCAGAAAGAAAGACTATTGAGATTTTCAAAGATGAACCAGAATTCATAGGAAAACAATTAATAAGACTTTTTTTTTTTCTCAATAATGCCTATAGGCCCAATTGAGGTTAGTCTCTAATAAAAATTAAAACTCTGTATCTTTCATACCTTTTTGTAAGCAAAAACATCCCAAAGGAAAATATTGGTTTCAAAATAGAACCACAACATTACAGGGGAAAACCATCTCCCACCCAGAGGAAAATCACGGTTGATGTTCAAAACAAGTTCACAGAAAAGGTGGCACATGCTGTGCAACTGAGGAGTGTGTGCACTCCTGGTCTGCAGCCATCCAGCAGAGAATGCCAATGCAGAGGTATTAGAATTCCAGAGCAGTGGATGGCCACTGGGATGTGAGGAAAACCTCTTTGCCATGGACAGGTTACCTCATAARCCAAAGGCAATCCTAGAGCAAAGACCAAAAATACTGAACTTCAGGGCCTCTGACAAAGCTTGACTCAATTAATTTTGTCTCCTCGTGTTTTCTCTGGAGGGACAAAGCAAACACAGTTTCACTTCCAACGCTTGAATTTTCCTTTTGCACTTCTCTCCAAGTTTCAGTGAAAAAAATATTAAGGGTTAAAAAAAAAAAAAAATCAATCCTCATTTCACCAGGAAAGAACTACAAGAGATACAGCAACTGAGATATTCAAATTTACTGAATGCTGAGTTTGTAAGCCCCTGTTTAGCTGATAACACAACTATGCAATATCCAACTTCTGCACAAATCATATGTGTAGACTGTGGGTTTGGATGTCAATTGTGCCACTGCAAACCTGTCCAATTTTATCTTGGAGATATAAATGTCTCAGAAAGTTTTATTCCTATAACAGCAGATCTTTAATTAAATAGAATATTGTAAAAATAATAAATGCCATCTGTAAATATGCTGGAGGGCAGAGGGACATATTTTTATTTATATGATTAATAAAAGATATGTTTCTGGTTAAATCCCTGTGTGAGTAATCTAATATATAAAATGCAGCACAAGAAAGAGGTGTCTGTATGCCACAATTTTAACCAATTGTGCGTTTTCATTTCAAAATTATTGCTGCATCGTTTCCTTCCCCTTCTCCTTCTCCTTCTCCTTCTCCTTCTCCTTCTCCTTCTCCTTCTCCTTTCTCTTCTCCTTCTCCTTCTCCTTCTCCTTCTCCTTCTCCTTTTTCTCTTTCTTCTTGCCTCTTCAACACGTTTCTGACCAAGTACAAGTTTTGCTTTCCTGGATCAGAAGCAACGTTAGCCTGGTAAGAGTAAAAATAGGCCACTTAGAGAAAAGTGTCCACAAAAATCCTTKTTGTGGATAAAGCTGAGTCATTTTTTGGGGCTGCATTTGGGTTTTCTTTTTTGTTTTTGGTTTTGTGGGGTTTTTTTTTGGTTTTTTTTTTAGATCTTAGTACCTTTTGTCTCTAAGTTAGATGTTGCTCTTACTTTAAAAAAAATACTCTTTAATATTCTTCTTACTCATTTCTGTCACAGAAGTTTAATATTTTTCTGACAGTCCTTTAAAAACACCCTCTGGAAGATATATTAGCCATTTAACTGCTAATAATTTTTTAGAACTGTGTCTAAACCTTTGCTTCCCTGACAATGAATTCCACTGTCTATTTGTACCATGTGTGCAAAATATTTTTACTTGTCAGTTCATTTTCAGTTASCTCTGTTTCATTTAATGTCTCCATGGCCTTGACTGCTGCCTGAAATAACATCTGTCTACCTACTTCTGTCTTTTTTTCTGTGGCATGATTCTGCTCTACACCTTAGTAGCTTCTCACCTATGAAAAGCATCTTAAAATCTACTGGAGTTTATTAAATTCTCATACTTATCCTCAGCCCAAGGGACCAGACACAGAGTTTTAATTTTTCTGCTGAATTTTCCAGTGTTAGGTCTTACAGAGAGCCATGGAGCTGCTGGTACAGGACTCTGATGCAAGGACCACACAGACCTGTAGCAACTCAGACAAGCTGAGCTCACTCTCCAGGGTTCAGCTGGTTCTCCTGTAATGCACACATCTGTGTGTGCAGATGTGCTTGAAACCAAAGYAACACCAGGGCTATTCTCCTGGATTACCTCTGGGATTGAGGAATTCAGAGTACACTGAGATGGCTGCTTCTTTCTCCCATTAAATGTATGAAAAAAATTCTATATTTATTTTTTCTCTTCGTTCAAATGTAGTCCCCATCCTTTTCTTATTTTTTTTTCCCTCCTTTGCCTAAACATTGAAAATTTTCTATGGAGATTGAAATTGCCCTTGGTTTCTCCTATAAGATGCAGTTTAGACTTATTTTTCCTGCTGTGAAAACAAAGGGTTATAATAATTCACAATCATAACTGCAGCAGAAATGCCTAGCTTCTCTCTGCAGTCCCAAGCAGACCTTTCTCTGGGATCACATGCTATTTAAAATGTTTCATTTTCTCCTGGTACAAGCAGAAGCCTCATCAAAACTGTGAATTTCAGATAAGCGTTTATCAGACTTTTACTGTAACCATCTCAGAAATRAGCTGTCATCAGCAAATTTAATCTGTCTCTGGCTGCTTTAATTGTTAGCACCATTTCTGCCAAATCCTTCACAGTCCTCATAGCATGGAAAGTTTCTTTAAGACTTTTAATTCAGTCAGCAAAGATTGCTCACAGTGGATTTTTTTTCCATATTTATGACTTACACATTTAAAAAGGTGGAAGATCTTGATTGAACAGCTGAATTATGGAAATTCAACTGCATCACTAGTATTAAATACTGAGCCTGAAAAATGGAAATATATAGGTGAGAGGGTTTGAGGAGAACACTGCCAGCCAGAATAAAGCTCTGGAAGATATTTTACTTTATTTGGAGTGAGAACAAATAGAAACAGATTTCTTTAGTGCTGTGGGTCATGGAATTTTACTGTTGTCTACAAATATTGCAAACAGACCCCAATTTTAAGCATGATGMAGGACAAAAAATTATGGTCTTATGCTTAAAGTTGCTGTAGGAGGCATCAGCRAAGCTGAGTTGAGTCTTTCATTTTGCCACAGGCTTTCTGTGTGACTTTGGGCAATTTATYGTGGCCTGGACTCTCAAAGGATTCRATGACATAAAAATCTTTGGAGCCTGTGGGAATGAGGTACCCCAAATGCCAGGTCCTACCCACRAGCACTAATTACTACTGGATTTTATCTGCCAGTTGTTTCCTTACCCAGGGAGCACTGGGAGATCATCCTACAGTTCCTCAGAGCCCATTTCAAATCTGACACTCCCAACTGGGTRTTTTTTAGGTGCCATCAAAATTTCTTCCACTGTTAACCTCTTCTTGTAAACCACTTATCAATATGTTAAACAGTGTACCTGCTAATTAAACCAAAATGGCCCTTTTCTCCAATTAGTCCTTCAGTTTTGGCTTCTGACAGTGAACTCATAAATCTAGAGCTAAGTGGATGATGTGTACTGCACAATTAGGTGAACAAGAGTATGCCTTTATCTCTCTCTCTCTATATATACACCTATATAATTCCCTATGCCTATATGCCAAGGTAATACGTATCCATATATATATATATATATATATATCAGTGACTTATATATATATCAGTGAGTTATATATATATATTTCAGTGAGTTATATATATCAGTGAGGCACTATGATTGCAGCTTTAGATCTTCCAGACAGCACACTTTTTTCTGGTTAATTTAAACATTCATAGCATATAAGAAGTTGCTTCATTACAACAGCAACTACRAAACTTTCCCAAGCAATCTGTTCCARATACAGTTAAACACTGGGGTAAGACTGCTTGAATTTTTATCCCTGGACAGTTTTTTAAGGTTAAATATCTCCCGAAGATGTGAAAAACTTTGACTGGAAAAGAAATTACTAAGTTATGCCTTTATTAGTAAAACTGTGATTCATGGACAGCAGTGGGTCGTTAGGCACCAATAAACAGTCCTAGCTGATGACTGTACTCAGCATGTGGTGGGAAAMTATAAAACAATAGAATTAGATTTATCTAATTCCAAAGAACTAATTTGCTGAGTTTGGCTTCTTTATCTATATTATTTCATATGGTTGGCATTTGAATTTCTTTATTTTTGTGAAACTTGTTTTCCTGTATGAGGATCTTGCAGAGTCCACGGTAATCTGTTTTTACTCTGAATGTGTGCTTGTTCATTTGGTTGTTTGCTTTGGATAATTACATCCCTCCTGCCATATCATTCCCTTTTGTAAACTATGGGAGTTACTAATGCAGCATGATTTGCAAATTCAGATTATTCTAAATGAATATGCTATTTGAAATTCACTTCATGCAGTTTCAAGCATCCAAGTTTATAATATGCTTTTGCATTCATGCCAATAAAGATCAAATCTGAATGCTCAAAAAAAAAAGAAGTAAAGATAAAAGGATGTATCTTCAATTCTTCCATCTTATTGGAGCCTTTTATTTTGATCCTAAGGGATAGCTGTGTCTGATCTTGCCCCAAGTTTTATGGTTGCGACATGATTTCTCTTGTTGAAGGGTTTGAAGCTGTCAAAGGTGATATTCCAGACCTCCCAGCTTGGTTAAGTCAAGCTCTMGAATGTCAAAAATTTGAACATAGAATCACTAACTTTCTATTCRGACCCAATTTAAAATGTAAAAATTCAAGGGAAAACTGAAAAAAGTGAAAATTAATATTTCATCTATGTATTTTTGTTCTCCCAGAATGTATGTGCCATCAGGTTCACTATAAAATTCAAAAGGAACTTTGTCTTCAATCCAGCAGGTTAAGAGAACATCCTAAGCACCTCTGGTGACATCAGCCATCATTTCTGCCCCAGCAGAATTTTTTTCTTAGGTTCTTAGGAAGGTGTAGGATATTTGAGTTGCAGCGGAATMTTTCATGGCCCCTCTGAGGCAGTCAACACATAGGGTGCAACCTGTCARAATCAGGAGTTGATATATTTTGAATTCAGTAACCAGGTGCCWGTTTCTCAGAACATGTAAATATTGAGACACAAAACTTAAGCAACCAATACACTGCACACCGTGCTTGAAAATATGGAACACATTCCACTGCAAATTTTCCGGAAAGTGTGAAAGTATCAACAGTTAATAAAGTCCCAAAGGAAGTCTTGTCCAGTGAATGGTTTTAGGAAATTGTAAAAAATCCCCAGAGGAGCTGCTGAGAGAGTCATTAACATAATGATGATACATTTTTCTCACATTCAAGAATGGACCCAACAGGGACTCTTGATGTCACAGACACATTGTAGTGATATCTCTATATTAAAAAAAAAATTGAGTGGAAATTTACAGACTGTACCTAAACTGTCTCGTTCAATATCAAAATTGGGAAGAGTTTCTACATGACTTGTGTTTTTGCTCAGAATCACGATGCTACTTTCAATACCCTCTCACCCCTATTCTATTCCTTCCAACTCTCCTGTCAGCTCACTGCTTTACCCAATAGTCTAAACACCACAAAGCACAAGAAATGCTTTTTTTGCATTCCTTACATATTTGCTTCAAACCCCACACAATCAGATCAGGGAATTCTGGGGCTTTCTCTGTGTCCTAGAAGAGAATATAATAGATGAACCTCAAGAGAGCCAAAATGGGATGACAAATACATAACTCAAGACAGAAAAATATGTTATGATTGGATGAAGACCAAACTAAAATGACCTGTGACATAGCCAGTGTTATGCCTCCAGGTCTTGATTTCCCAGATCACCCAGGCTGGGAAGGTGGCCAGGCCCACCATGAATTCAGTCCTGCTGGATTGCCTGGGTTTTTGTCCTTCYGTGAAAATCAGTGCACAGAAGGGAAGGAAGAGTGTGAAAGTACTGATACAAATTCAGGTCTTGTTCCTGCTTAGAGGCAAACCACAGCTGAGATGCACATCCTTACCCAAAGCCCAGAAGTGTTCCCAGGCTACCTTGTAGAGACAGAGAATGTTTGCATTGAATGCACTATTAATAGCAAAGGCCTAATGTCACCAGCAACAGTCTTTATMATCCATACACACAAAGAACTACAATACACTGGTCCATACTGAAAAAAAAAAAAAAAAATCTAAAATGTAGGACCAGTGGATATATTATAATCTGTGAAAAAATGCTGGCTAGGGCACTTCCTGACTGATCCTGTTCCAAGTCTGAGAACACGTATTTCTGTAAACAAAACAGAAAGCATCTAATCTTCATTTACAGATCTTCACTGAGTGAGAATCTACGGGAACCATAAACTGCTATGTTGATTAATTAGCCTCATTGTGTGCTTTCAGACCTCATTGCTTATTTGTGTTGGTTTGAGAAAATGGAGTTACACAAGTAGACAGGAGGGGACTGACCAGGATGAAACACGTTTTCTTTTTCTCCATACCATTMCCCCATCATTCCCTTTCCATGCCAGTGATGCCTCAGGTTTTATCTTTTATATTTTTCAGATTCTGTGTTGCTTTAGGSTGTAGTTCTGAGCTTCATATTAAGGGATAGTAAACTCTCTTCACAGAGTAGGTAGACAAAGCTATTCCTTCTCTAGCTGGGTACCAAGGACAAATGRTCTAAACCTCAGGCCCAGAGCATAAACAACAGCAGAATGAAGAGAGAAAAACATGGATTGGACTTCATAACATAAAGCTGTAATTGGACAATTAACTCCAATATGCTAATGGAGCTGAACTTGAGAGACCTCATGACCACTTGTGCATTTTGGGAGCATTTTGGTTCATCYTGGCTGTAGCACTGGCTGGGCTCTTGAACTGCCCAAGGTGCATCCATTGAGGCCTTCTAATAAATCCTTACTTTATTTAACTCTGTCTAGCCTCTCTTCTAGGTCAACCTTCACAAGGCATCACCAGAAGTCTCTCAGCTCAAAAAGGGATCCTCTTGGGCCCTGTGCACAGGCGAACCATCAGGTTCAATATTGACATTTAAATACTGAATTGTCACTTCTCTCTTTCCTGAAGGAGTTTATCCCCTGAGCTGCTAAGATAATAATGCAAGCAAAAAATAAGGCAATAAAAGAAATAAAATATAATAAAAGCAATTATATGATTAAGTAATTTTAAAATAAACTCTTAATCTAAGGATTTCAGCCTTCTACTTTTATTAACTCATTGTTTGCCTATAAATTATTTTATTTTAATAGTCACCTTGATAGCTTTATTTAGTTGTTTTTTGGGTTTTTTTCTTAAAGTCCCATCATCCTGGATATTTGATTTTTTTTTGTTTTTGTTTTTTTTTTTTTCTCTAGACAATGCAGCTCAGAAGTTTTCATGCATCTCCTTGACAGATACAAACATTATTCCCATTGTGTCCTTACTGAATAAAATATTTAGAGTGCAGAGCTAGCACTGGAAGATTGACTGTATTCTAAATGAACTTTCTGATACCAAATGTAAAACTAGRGGGAACAGAGCACCAGTAATGAAGTGAAATACAAGGTTAAGTATTGGAAATTAATTAGTGAGTTCATCAACAACAATTCTTTGATGGTCTGAACTGCTTCCAGAAAGATAAGGAGAGAACAATTTGAGAAAACAACTGTTTGAGAAAACAATTAAATCCCATCTCATACTTGCATAGAACTATTTTATATTCACATGCAAATCCTAAAACATGGAGACACTCAAAATACTAATGCCCTATATATGCACAGACTGTTTCTGTTCTTTTTAACATCACAATGAATCAGAATCTCTTGTAAATTAACAAGAGATCTACAATACAAAATTGACAAGAGGTCTACTGCCATGATACTGAGGAAATTCAGACCATGTATCTCTGACTTTCATCATCCATATTATCAGCAGCAACATATTTGYTACCTACAGATCTTCACAGTTTTGGATATTGCATGAAGATGCAACCAAACTCAGAACCTTTACCAGCAGGAGTCACTCACCCATACAATATGGGTGGACAGTAGAGTACCCACCATCTTTTTAAGTGGACCCATCTAGGCTCGCTTTCATTGTATATTTCATTGTATATCAATGTGACTCTATTGTAGCTTCTGAGAATTTATTTAACAAGCTCCATTCCTGCTGTGCTTCTTAATGGAAAAGGACAAGAATTAAAATTGAAATTGTCCATGGCTGTTCAGGAATGAGTAGCCAATACAGAGCAAGTAAAATCAGATTCTTTCTTCTGTTTTCCAACTAAACCTGTTGGCTCAACCCACTGATTAAGCAAGCAGACAGACGACAAGTATAGATTGGTGCCCGTTAGCGCTGTTTCCAGGCTGTTCTGCCTTTCATCTYCATCTAGGATCCCAACAAGGATAACACTCAGATATTGAATTGGAGTTTGAAGAAGCTGGGATCTCTGTCATCATGGTGATCCTGGCTATTGAGGGACAGGAGTGCCAGCAGGAGTTGCTGCTGCTGCAGGCAGATGCTAACAGTGCTGGCTGCGTGCCCGCGGCAGCRCACGCTCCTGCAGAGCCCTCGCCACGACGGAGCAGCAGAAGCCTCATCCACCAGGTTCCCACGTGCACTGAAGTCGCTGGGAGTTTACTCCCCAGCTGATTTTCCTCTCTTGATTTAGAAGGAAGCAGAGACTCATTGAAGTCACCTTCTTTTGCTGCCTGCTGTTCTACAGCACTTTGAATTTTTTCCCTAGGATGAGGCCAATGTTTCGCTGATTCTCTTGACTAGTGGCACTTGGATAGCACAGGCTGAGATGTGAGCAGAGAATGGTTTTAAAATCTTCCTTTCAGTGAATAATGGGCTGTAGAAAAGAGTTTATTGTTTCTGAGATAATGCTATGTGATGACTAAATCTGGTGAGGAAATGGCCATCCAAGCATTACTGTAATAATGCAAGCACTCATTTATTTATCCTTTGATGAGGTTCCAAAGAGCCTAATCAAGTTAGAGACTCTTTATTGTTACTTTTCCTAGGCAGGATTTTGACAACTTATTTGATGTTTAAAGTAGAATGTTTTTAGCTATTAGTTTGATCTTTATATTTTTTGACTCATTAAAAAATGAGGCTGACTATAGCCGCATGTTTGTGATCTGCAGGAAATGCTGAACAAAATGTGTAGTTTTCTTACATCCTCTTCATGCCAAATAATCAAGATGTGAGATTGTGTCTACGGGTAAGACTGAGTGGGTTCAAGAGTTTAAGTTGAGACTCTGGTCTAATTTCCAGGCAAAACTCCCTATATATTCAGTATGAAGCAGGAGCATGCACCAGCAGGGGAGGATTACAATGTGAGGTATTAAGTGTCTCAATTAGCAAATAGCAGGAATTCTCTCCAGCTTGTTCATCTTTCTTCCCAGTGCCATAGCATATTCTTCTGGGAATCCGAGTGCTAGACTCTGTGAATCAGAAGAAACTGTTATTGCACACACAAAAGGGATTTGGGGTCAATTTCAAAGGAATGAAGGTGATACACATAGCTTCTTTCCTTTCCAGAGGAAAGCAGTTGAAGACAGCCCAACATAAGTCACAAAAATTTACTCATCACTCTGGATATTAAAAAAAAACAGTAACACTAGAAAAAAAAAAACCTGAACAATTAAGTCTCTGAATTGCAAAAGTGCCTCTGGTCAGTGCCCTCAGGCACTGCTCCTATAGGGCAGTGTCACTCTTTTATGTATCTTTTGTGAAAATATGTGTAACTTGCAACTTCACCTCCCTTCATATACTGAAAACATATTTCTATGACTGTATCAGTAAAGTCAATACAATTTGGATCCAGTTTCCTGAATTCCCCCACTATGCTTTAAACGGATTCCAGGCAAACAGACCACCTCAGGTGCCAAAACTTTCTAACATATTTCAGTGCACTGATCAATAGGTTTGTTTTTGTTTTTTTCCTWTCCTTTCCTAGTCACACAAGCTGCACAAGGTGAAAAAAAAAATGCCACTGAATTAGTATTTATTTTGCAACATAAAAGAGCCCAGCACTATCTACAAATGTTATAATTAATTKGGATTAATTTCATGTGGAAAGTTTGGCTCTGAAGGTGTTGATGGAGTAATACATCAAAGAGGCTTCACCTCTGTAAAAAATCAATGCTAAAGTAACCTTGATTACTGTCTCTGTTGATGTCACACATAACACTAATCAGTCATCGTTTGCACTGAACACTACCATGAACAAATATTATTTGTTCTCTTATTGGCATTTTTGAGACCCTGGGATAAAATTCACTGCAGCTCTCTAAGAGGAGGTTTTCACCTTAGGGAAATTGTACAGGTTGTTCAGGAGCACATGGTCCAAGAGAAAAATTGAATGAATCTGAAAATCGAAAATAAGGAGACATACACTACCATGGAACAAGGGAGCACTTGCCTTACTTCATTTCTTCTCATCCTTCCCTGCCTCTTCTCTCTTTTCATCTTTAATCTCTTTCTCCTCTATTTCTCTCTCTATCTCACTCTCCTTTTCTTCCCCTTTTCTTCCCCTTTCTTGACTTTTCTTCTCACTTTCTCACCCCCAGCTGAGGACTAGAAAGTACATTTGACAGTGGCAGATTTCTGGAGGGAATGCTTTGCACTACAAGCAGGGGATCTCTAGAGATGCTGGGTCTGAAATACCTGACCTGTGCGGTATCTAAGCCTAATACAACCAAGTAAAATATCAAAGTGAAAGCACCCAGCTCACCTTTAATAAGGCTTGCTATCGATTTTTGTGATTGCTCCTTTTATTCTTTAGAGCAAGCAAACATCTGCCACCCAGCTCCTGCTCTGCTGTCCCCTCCTTTTTGATTATTCTTATTACTTTTCAGGCTCTCAGGAGTCCCTCCTCTCACCCTTCAAGTTCCTGTAACTGATTAAATCCCATTTATTTCAGTGCGGCAAGTTCATGCCGCTTCAAGCACACCCTGAAAACAATTTCTGTATTTATATTGGCTTCAGGGAATCTTGGATCGAGCTTTCAAGTATTAGCAAGGATGGGTTCACATCTTACCTGGGCACTCCACAAGGTGCCTCCTGACTAAGGTTGTACTGAAGTGGCAGCTCTCCCTCCCTCCCTTGCCCTTCTTGTCTCGGCAGGCAGCTGGAACCAACATGTGGGTTAAGCACACATGATGGCATGAGCCCTCTTTGGAGTTTGTCCCACCCATGGTCCTTCTCTCCTGCTTGTCCACACTGAAGAGTGTTTTGGCTTCATCCATGAAGAAATTTTAAAAAATGGGTAGGGATGGGGTCAGTGTACAACCAGGTATCGTAGCATCATGGATACAAGGCTTAAATCAAAAGGACGTGTGAGGAGTTGGATTTCAAACCAAATCTGTTCTTACATAAAGAAATCCGCTGTGGATCAAAGTTATAACTAAGTTATTCTACCTCTACTCACATTCCATCTTCCTTTCTCCCTCCACATATTCACTGTGTGTATCCCCCCAGGGATAAAATCCAGTTTATGCATTTTTGTCATGAGAACAAATGACAGAGGAAAGAAGTTTGTGATAGCTTCTTATATTTTTCTAGTTTAGATAGAATAAATTAACTCAAAACAGAAAAATATCTTAAGATGCCTCTGTCACAGAAACAGTCAAGCATGACTTATGGATTTCAGCTGATGGAAAATATGTTTAAAAATTCATCACGATTTTTAGATACAGTCTGAATAGTAAGTGTTTATTTACCAGTTGGAAAAAGGGGCTTTAGATCTCCTGTACTGGTTCTGCTTAGTATAGCAGATGGTACCCCTATAGTGCCACAGTGTTTTCAAAGCCACATTGAGAAAACCTCCTTATTTCAATCCATGCTACATCTGTCCCTGAAAAGGATGAATTAACCACAAACACACAAAGAATGAAAACAAATTTTAAACCAAAAAATGAGTGGCTATGAAAAACGTACATACTGCAAATGTGCCAGATTCCTTTATTTAGAATAAAGAATAGCATTGCGGCCTTTTATTTTGTCAAATATCATTTTTCAGTGAGGAGAAAATGTTGCTTTTCAYATTTAATGTTGAGTTGTGAACTGTGGTCATTTCCCTCGCCTTTGTCAAAGCACTAGACAGCAGCGGGGAGAAGAGGAGGGGATGGCAAAGGTAAGGGAAATAGATCTCTTGTTGATRCTCCCAGGATCCAAGGCGACTGGTCAGACATGCATGGATGCTTTGGGCTGGCAGCCTGGGCACAGCAGATGTTGCTCTGGACCCTGGCTCTTTTCCCAGGTCTGGGATGTCATCTGGTTTATCTAGTCGGGCCCCTTTTCTTTACCAGYGTTTGTAAGACTGGGCAGAGCTAGACAGGCTGTCTGGGCTTATCACACTGATAGCCATGCAGTGCAGTAGATCTCAGAGACAAGTGATAAGCAAAGAAAAACACACACACACATGCTCAGAGGAGCAAAAATGGCTGTGGGAGAATGGAAAAGAAAAGGGAGAGTTCAGTTCTTTGTCGATTCAGTGGTAAGTGTCCATAGGGTGGTACTGAAGACATAATGTTTGTGAAGATGGGATGATGCATGAGGCCAAGAGACTTGGAAAATATGCAAATTCTGTTTTGTCTTGCCCAGGAGAATTTTCTGTATTTTTGATGCATTTTTTTAATGATGCATTTTTATAAAGATGTGAATGAATGGATGAATTCTCCAAATGAAAAACACTACCTCATATGCTATTTTAGCCACAATTGTTTATTTTTGTTTTGTTTGTTTGTCTGTTTCAGCCTTTAAATTTCACTTCTATATTTTTTGTCAAATTTCTCCCTATTCCACCCCCATTTATTTGGAAAAAAGTATTTACTGTTTTCTTAGAATAATCTTTTCTGACAGCTAAGATTACTTTAGGAGAGGCCTGTTGAACTATCAGCATTATAACACCTTCTCTGTTGTGTCAGTGCTTGACTGATCCCTTGATTTCTTTGGGATCAATTAAAATTGGTTTTCTTCCCTTCCATGGGCAGGTAAAGCAGTAAAGGTAAAAGTAAAGTTGAAGAYTGGACCCAAAAAAAGAAACACAATTAAAATAAGATTGAAATTATTTTTTTTCTCATCTCTCCACAAATGTTTTCCAGCTAAACAAGGTTTGAATATAAACAATCTTTAATAAGACAAAATAATTTAAAAAAAAAAAGAAAAAAAAAAGAAAAATGGTGTAGTTTGGATGACCCCATTATTGAAATTTCTTAGGTGTTTTCCAAGCATACTAAACACTGAAGAAGTTAACTTGTGGTCTTACTGCCATAAAAATGGTAAAATTTAACAGGAAGCAAGGTGGCACAGTAATAGACACAGTCCTGTAAAGGCTTCTTGGAGAACAAAACTGCATTCAAACACCAACAGGCACCAAACATTAAACTTTCAACCTACTCCTTGGTGGAAAAAATAATAAATCCTTTTTGTCTTACAGACAAGTGAACATTGCTGTTTTTCTGTGGCCAGGACRTCTATCTTGGGTATTTAGGAACCATCTGAATTATTTTATATTTACTGTACATAACTTTGCATTAAACTCCATTTATTTTCACTGTATTAAATATACAAATTTACAATGTAACAGTGAATCATGAATGGGAGATCCAGATCACACAAAAACATCATTCTCTGTATCTATTTATAATCAATCAGCAGTACCACAAACACACAGATCCCATCCTTTTGCTAAGACATTGTGGTGTTTGCACATTATTTTCAACAACAATCACAAATACAAATGTTTGACAAATATAAGAGTTAGTGTTGACATCCACATGTACAAGGGACACGACAGTGATTTCCAGATGCCCAGCTGGAATTATTGTCCCTGCTTCAACTATCCTGCCAAACATTTGTCCAATCCTGTGATAATAATAATAATAATAATAATAATGATGATTATGTTGATGATGAGGATGATGATGATAATGAGGATGATGATGATGAAGAAATACCGTTGGAGTTAGCAGTCATAAATGGACTGAAAAAGAATTAAATGGAGAATAAGTGAAAGTGGGTCTTCACCTGGGTTACTCAATTTCCAAAGGGAAAACTTTGACAAATTACATGAACAAGCAAGTGAAGTCAATGGAAGAAATGAGTTCAGGGGCTTTCAGTGTGACAGGTCCCTCCAAACTCTTTAAGTCAGCAGTGAAAAGTTATCTGAAACTTGCACATGAAGCAAGTGAGAACAAAACTTTCAGAAAAGGTTTCCAAAGGCATTTGGATGTATAGCCACCTCAAAAAGGACATTAAGAGTAAGCATAAAGCCTACGAGAAATTGAGGGAAAAAAGGGATTGATCAGCAACTAAAGGTACACCTTAGAGATCCCAAAGTATAGAAATAATGTAAGAATTGCCAACAGCCACGCTGAGGTAGGTCTTTCAAAGTATATTAAAACAAATAACAAAAAAAGCTCTTCAGCCACATAAGTAAAAAAGAGAGCAGCAAAATAGGAATAGTATCATATGTGGCAGGGTTGGGTAGAGAAATGCAGTATATGTTTGGTTCTAGGTATTTAGCCTCATTTTCCAAGAAAGAATCCTTGAATAGACAGGAGAGAAAATAAAAGTATAGAAGTGAAAACAGTGATATACAAGAGAAAGAAAACAAATATTTTATCTAAATATATAAAATAATAAATAAATTTAAAATGTAATTAATTAATAAATTGCACCCTTTCTGAAATGCAAATTAGCCACTGACAGGTAAGYCACTATAGGCTAATATTACTAAAGAGTAGCAGTTGGTCTATGATTTTATAATGTATAAATTATCTGCTCCTCAGTGGCAAAGTTCTGAAGGCATGAGAAGGCTTCTCCTCTCTTGACAATTCTCCATCTGAAGCAGTTTGTGTTTATCCTGGGCATTAGGAAAGGTGGCATTTTTACCTCTCTTGGCACAAAGGGACTTGAAAAGGCAACACAGCTGAGACGAAGCAGATGTGTTTCAGTTCTGGCTGACTTAGGRCAGGTAGGGTTTGCCACTCCTTCTGCTCATCCTGGCCCAAT
This sequence comes from Sporophila hypoxantha, assembly GCA_002167245.1. Taxonomy (NCBI): domain Eukaryota; kingdom Metazoa; phylum Chordata; class Aves; order Passeriformes; family Thraupidae; genus Sporophila; species Sporophila hypoxantha. The sequence goes on along the minus strand of NDFG01000256.1, from coordinate 4,704,715 downwards.
CAACAAGGGCTGAGCTCAGTTTTCATATCACCTCAGTGGGTTTAAGCACCTGGATTCTGCTTGTGGTTATTTTATAAAAGGTGGGGCTTTTTGCATCTTCTCCTCCTGGTGCTCCTCACCTTTCTTCAAGTGAGAGGTTCTGGTAATGTGCTGCTTAACTACTCACTGTGGAAAATGAGGAAAGAGCCTGCAGGCTGCATTTTATGTACAGCCTTTCTTTTATGGCTAATCTGTGTACTGAAGAACTGAAGCTCAGGTTTCTTAGATATGTGTTAAGGGTATTTGGTGCCAGTTGGAGGTACTAACTCTCTTCTCATGATCTGCATAGTGAATTAAGTACAGCACATGGACAGCAAACAAACAGCAGTCCACTATTTAGATAAATAAGATCTTTTTGCAATAATCAGATTTCAGGGCTTTGTACTCAAGTATCCCAGATCCTAGTTTCATATTTTTTTAACACACTGTCTCTGACCCAGAAACTCTGGCTTTCTTTTGGCACTGTGGCACAGCACAATTAAAAAAAAAAAAAAAATCAACTCATCCAGGAGATTAGAGACCTGGATTAAGTCAGATGGAGAAAGATGGAGAAAAATAAAATCATGTTTCTGGCACGAATGTTGCAGTTGAAACAACACAAGGCATCACTGCTGTCCTAAGCCTGCCAGCTTTGTTCTGGGTACAGACATGCAGACCAGAGAACCCCAGGAATCTTAACAGGGACAGTATTTTGTTTCTGATTCAGATTTGATATGCATGCTGAAAAACATAAGAAAATAAAATGCTTGAGCACATTCAACTCACGCAACTTTTCAGGACAGAACTATTTGAAGACTGCAGAAGCTTCTGAATTTATTTTGGGGAGGTGTTTGGTAGATGCATCAGAGTGAAAAGCCAGTATAGGAACTTTATTTGGCAATATAATTTTATATAGGAGATAGACTACTGTTTGGATAGTTAAAAAAAAAAGAAAGAAAATGTGATATTCTATTATTAGCTATAAATAATAAATATATAATGTATATAATATATCTTATACAAAATATATCTTCTATAAGATATAAATGATAAAATAAACAACTCATCAAATACTTGTTCATAGAAGAATCAAATGCTTTTAATAATAAATTTCTTGTTTGAAAATCTTTTTGTTTTGTTTTGCTTTATACTACAGATTTCTACCAGCAGGAGATTAAAATATATTGTGAAAGATTTATACTTTCATTAATTCCATGGCAAAGGTCATTTATATCACTGGGTAAAGACAATGAGAAATGCTTTTCTTGTGAAACAAGGGTTCTTAATGAGACCACCTACTCCTTTCTTCCCTGCTGAAACCAGTTAGATGTATCAATTATTTGTTTTAGTAGGAAGAGCTGTATAATAGTCAAAGAAGGGATGTAAGCCAAATTATATACAGAATTACTCTAAGAGGATCTATATTTCAGATATTAATCTGTAAGAGAAAGAGCAGCCTTGCCCTGGATAGGGATTAGGTAGCTCAATTCTGTGGATTTCAGCAGAGCTCCACTAAGTTTTGTGTTTCTGGATATTCAGCAATGATATAGAAAATGACAGGTATCTAAAMCAACAATATTTTGGTGAGACTTTCCAACATGCTTTAATGTCTAACTTGATTTGAACCTATTTGTACTCTAGTGCTTTGGAAGAACCCAGAGGTTTCTGTCCTTCAGWGGAGGCCACAAAAATAATCAAAAGACTGGAATTTCTCTACTGTGAAGACAGGCTGGGACAGTTGGAGTTGTCCAGCCTGGAGAAGACAAGGCCAGACCTCCCTGAGGCCTCACAGTACCAGTGGRAGATGGACTTTTCACCAGAACCTCTGCTGACTGGAATGATAATGGCTTTAATCTGGAAGASAGTAGTTTTAGATTAGATATTAGAAAGAAATTATTGACTGTGAAGGTGGTGAGGCACTGGAACTGYTGTCCAATAAAGATGTGGATYCCAGACCCTGGGAGTGGCCAAGGCCAGGTTGGATGGGACTTTGAGCAATGTGGTCTGGTGGAAAATGTCCCTGCCAGTAGCAGGGCAGTTGAACTAGATGATTCTTAAATGTCCCTTTCAACCCAAACTATTCTATGCTTCCATAAGTTGCCAGAAACATGACTTTTTGAATCAGGAAAGCTTAAAAAAATATTTAGAAGTTTATTAAGAAGTTTAGTTCATGGCTTGGTTTTTTGGTGGGTTTTTTTTTTTTTTTTTTTTTTTTTTTTTTCTGTCTACTACCACAACTATTTCCTCCTGAAATGGAACTAACAGGGTTATACAGGGAAGTCTGCATGTGAAAGATTGCAATCTGGTGATCTATTCTATCTACAAGTTGTTGAGTTGCTGGATCATTTCACTTCACTGACTACCTGCTAGCTAGTGGAAAAACATCTTGAGTTTACATTGGGTATGTCAAACAATTTGACCAAAAGATCTGTAAAGAGAAGTATTTGTTTGGGAACAGATCCTCAYGACTTTTGAACCTTCAAATGGTGAAAAAAGAAAGGAAAAGCCTTTCAGCAGTTCTTACATTTATGTGTAAATGTTAATTGTGCCAAAGTGAGATTATGATGAGGCATGATAAACTGAGAACATCTTTGTAGCATTGCTTTCAATTCAAGAATGGAATAAACAGAGAACCCCTTGGGTGAGAAAAGGACTGACCAATTTCTAAGCCGCTGTTCATCTGACAAGATCAGAARCACTAAAGGAAGCCACCCAAATTCTGCAAACAGAGAGGTGGCTGCCTTTCCTCCAGGGTGCGCAGCAAYCACACAGGGATTACAGCCTTGTGGAGGCTGGGGTGACTTTGGAAGAGTAAACAACCTATTATTAACGATAACCGCACACGTGTCTCAGGCTCCAGGCAGAAGGGATTTACATCCCGCTGGAGCGCGATGGTCGTASACGTGTCCCCTGCACATCCTTAAAACCACACAGATGTGACATTTCWACTTGAACACGTGGGCAGCCCACAGAAAATAACACCACAACATTTGCCTGCCCAAGCTGCCTCCCCAGGCACAAGGTCCTCACAGTGACACTTACATCCCCACTTACCAAAACAAAAGTATTTCAGATGCTTCAGTACAACTTTGAAGCTACTTTCTTTGTGGAGCTCCCCATGAACTGCCTGCTGATAGGTGTTTTACAAAATGCTGGTGACATCAAGAAAGAAAGGCTATAGTTGCTGTTGAAGTCACAAATGGGGGGAAAGAAAGAGAATGTGAAAATTCAGCTGAGCTGTTCTCATCTAGGACTTGTGTGGTTCTGCTTTGTGAGTGTGCTTTTTGTTTGTCTTTGCATCATTGCCTGTGAACAATGAAGATTTCTTTCTTTTCAACTTCTTTTCCATCAGCAGTGTGCTATTCACTCCCTCAGAGCAGTGAAGGGTCTGAACCTGGAATTTTGCACAAGAACTTAACTTTTGTACTTAGGGAAATTGCCCCAATAAAAGCAGTAAGAGTATTTAACACTTGATCATGAGTTCTACTGAAAGACATTTCCTTCAAAATTAAAGTTCAAACCCCAATCATTTCATTCTTCAAAAAAATGTTAGATAGAGATTTTAAATTAACATGTAAATAAACTAAAATAAAGATTTTACGTTGCTGCTTTTGAAACCACAAGTRTCTAAACCAATATTGTGATAGGCAAAAAAACCCAAACAACCACAGTATATTTTAGGCATGAAATTCCTTTTGAGCCTGGCCCTTTAACAGATTTTGTTTGTCCTTTTAACTCTCAGTAGATACAGTGTATAGCTTTCATTGTGAAATTAAATTCACAATGTTTCATGCAACATGATTATTCCTTTGCCACCAACTAATTATCTAAAAAACAAAACAGAACAATAAAATATATGAATTATTGCAGAACAGCCATGGCAGCTGTTTGCACTTTTGCAAGTTTCATTTTATTTAAGTCATTTTCATCTCTCAGCATTTTTTTAAGTTATTGAGGGATTTTTTTTTCTTAGTTTTTGCTTTGGTTTAGAACATTTTTTATTTTTTAACATAAATAATATGTATATGTAAATAGGTGATCATACACACATCATACACAATTCATGTGAGGTGTAGGAGCTAAACATACAGCAGTGACTGGGAGTGAATATTTTTTAAGGAGAAATATACCGTAAAAATGTATTTCAGTAAGACAACTCAAATTAAATATTCTGGAGGAGTAACTTATATTGTAGGAAGAAAATTAYAGATAACACAGGCAAATATTGATACACCATAGTTACTTAATTCCTGCCTAATTACTAAAAAGATTTATAGGATCATGGAATTGTAGCTATAAACCTTATGGTTTCCTTGGCAAAAGTTCAGCTGATTAGTTTAAGAGAGAAATGACTTAGAGAAAACAAGATTCCTGACTTTGGTGGGATTAGATAGAAATTCTGGTCTCCAAAAAATTATCCAATCAGGTCAACAACTGGAAGAATATTGATGGTCACCATCAAGGGGATTACCTCCTCACTTAAAGATATACTTACGTTCAAATATTTTGTTAAATGCAGTCTTCAAAACTGGACAGACATGAGAAAATGTATTTGTATGCAAATTGCAATTTCTGCTTAAAGTTGCTAATCATGGCCATTTTTGTTGTAATTTTATGTTTCCCCATGTGGAAAAATGTGACAGTGGTGCATTGAATACACAGCACAACCAATTTTGTGTCACCTTAACAACAGGCTAACCATTTATTAAATATAGTAAGGCTAGTCCAAAGAAAGATAACAAGCCAGCTGTCTCAGTGGCTTCCAAATTGCTTGCTATCACCCAAAATAAATTTTATCCTGCTCTCGGACACTCTAATGACCACGCTTCCAGTTCTATACTGTCGATTTACATCAATAATGCAAGTGCAAAATTAATATCATGTCAGTGTGATGTATCATCTGAGAAAAATAGAAGCAGACTGAACYTATTTTGTAGAGGGCCTAAGAATGACAAAAAACTGCAATGTTCTGAACTGCATCATAGCTGATGGCAGGTGAGAGTCAGTGTCTTTTAAGAATTGCTGGGAGGTAACAAGGACACCTTTGTCTGGTCATCTCAGCAGAACCGCCTAAAGGGAGATTCCAGATGCATTTTGCCATTTGAACTTTAACATAGTATTAGCAAAAAAAAACCCCAGCCTGTGACTACAAAGAAAAAGGAAGCATTTACATAGAACYTCTTCTAGTGCTTTACCAGCAACCACAATGTTGCTTCTTGCAAGGCACTCCAAAAAGAGCTCGCTCCATTCTTCAGACCCCCCACACCAGAGTAATCTGCAGTACAGTCACTATTCCAAACATCTGTTATTTTTCTGCCTCTTTCTTTTTCTTCTTTTCTTTATACAAAGCCACACTTGGTGGATTTCAGCTGCTATCTAGTTATTTGGCAGAAGGATGTGAGAATCCAGCTTCTTACGAGCTTTCAGTGTGTGTGGGATCGAGGTAGCACAACAGTTCCCTCCTTTTTCTGAGACTGCTGCTGCAGCAGCTCCAACAACAAAAATGCACAGTCGGCGGTTTCTTTATTTCCATCTTTGTAGTGTTCTTGGCACCGAATTCTGGAACGGGTAAATTAAAATGGTGTCTGCCTAATCCCTCTGAGAGATTTGTTTGCAACTTAGACTACAGCATTTTTCTTGAGAAGACTTAAAAAATGTCTTTTTTTTTTTTTTAGCTGGATTCTCATTTTGGTGTAATCAGTTTTCATATGTGGCATATGAAATGTGTTCCTTAAGCTCTAAGGTACAAGTAAAGCAGCAAGGAAGTTCACCTGATATCATATGAGACACATATCACAAAAAGGACTTTATTTCAAGTTGTATTTCCTTTAAAAGATCATCTAAGAGACCATAGGAAAAAATGTATGTCATCTTTCTTTCTTTCTTTCTTTCTTTCTTTCTTTCTTTCTTTCTTTCTTTCTTTCTTTCTTTTTTCTTTCTTTCTTTTTCTTCTCTTTTTTCTTTTTCTGTTCTTCTTCTTTCTTTCTTTCTTTCTTTCTTTCTTTCTTTCTGTTCTTTCTTTCTTTTCTTTCCTTTCTCTTCCTTTTCTTCTTCTTTCTTCCTTCTCTTCCTTTCTTCCTTCACTTCCTTCCTCCCTTCCTTCCTTCCTTCCTTCCTTCCTTCCTTCCTTCCTTCGCTCTCCTTCCTTCCTTCCTTCCTTCCTTCCTTCCTTCCTTCCTTCTTCCTTCCTTCCTTTCCTTCCTTTCTTCCTTCCTCCTTCTTCACTTCCTTTCTTCGCACTCTTCCCTTCCTTCCTTCCTTTCCCTTCCTTCCCTTCCTTCCCCTTCCTTCCCTGTCACTCCTTCCGCATCTTTCCTTCCTCCTTCCTTCCTTCCTTCCTTCCTTCCTTTCCGTTCCTTCCTTCCTTCCTTCCCCTTCCTTCCTTCCTTCCTTTCCTTCCTTCCTTCCTTCCTTCCTTCCTCCTTCCTTCCTTCCTTCCTTCCTTCCTTCCTTTCCTTTCCTTCCTTCCTTCCTTCCTTCCTTCCTTTCCTTCCTTCCTTCCTTCCTTTTCCGTCCTTCCATTCCTTCCCTCCTTCCTTCCTTTCCTTCCTTCCTTTCCTTCCTTCCTTCCTTCCTTCCTTCCTTCCTTCCTTCCTTCTTTCTTCTTCCTCTTCTCCTTCCTCCTCTTCCTCCTTCTTCCTTCCTCTGCCGCCACTTCCTTCCCCCTTTCCTTCCGCCACTTCCTTCCCGCCACTATCCTTTCGCCATCGTTCCCCTTCCTTCCTTCCTTCCGCCACTTCCTTCCTTCCTTCCGTTCCTTCCGCCCACTTCCTTCCTTCCGCCATCCTTCCTTCCGGCCACTTTTCCTTCCCTTCCGCCACTTCCTTCCTTCCGCCACTTCCTTCCTTCCTTCCGCCCACTTCCTTCCTTTCCTTCCGCCACTTTCCCTGGCCGCCACTTCCTTCCGCCACTTCCTTCCGCCACTTCCTTCCTTCCTTCCTTCCTTCCTTCCTTCCTTTCCTCCTTCCTTCCTCCTTTCCTTCTGTCCTTTCCTTCCTTCTTCCTTCTTCCTTCCTTTTTCCTTCCTTTCCTTCCTGTCCTTCCTTCCTTCCTTCCTCTTCCTCCTTCCTTCCTTCCTTCCTTCCTTCCTTCCTTCCTCCTTCCTTCCTCCTTCCTTCCTTCCTTCCTTCTTCCTTCCTTCCTTCCTTCCTTCCTTCCTCCTTCCTTCCTTCCTTCCTTCCTTCCTTCTTCCTTCCTTTCCTCGCCACTTCCTTCCTCCTTCCTTCCTTCCTTCCTTCCTTCCTTCTCTTCCTTCCTTCCTATCCTTCCTTCCTTCCTTCCTTCCTTCCTTCCTTCCTCCTTCCTTCTTTCCTTCCTTCCTTCCTTCCTTCCTCTCTTCCTTCCTTCCTTCTTCTTCCTTCCTTCCTTCCTTCCTTCCTGTCCTTCCTTCCTTCCTTTCCTTTCCGCCACTTCCTTCCGCCACTTCTTCCGGCCACTTGCCTTCCCTTCCTTCCCTTCCTTCCTTTCCTTCCTTTCCTTCCTTCCTTCCTTTCCGTCCTTCCTGTCCTTCCTTCCTTCCTTCTTCTTCCTTTCCTTCCGCCACCTTCCTACTCCGCCACTTTCCTTCCCGCCACTTCCTTCCGCCACTTCCTTCCGCCACTTCCTTCCGGCCACCTTCGCCTTCCCCCATCTTCTGCCTTCCGCCACTTTTCCTTCCTTCCTTCCGCCACTTCCTTCCTTCCTTCCGCACGACCTTGGCCTTCCGCCACTTCCTTCACTTCCTTCCTTCCTTCCTTTCCGCCCACTTCCTTCCTTCCTTCCGCCCGCCTTCTCTTCCGCCACTTTCCTTCCGCGCCACTTTCCTCGCCACTTCCTTCCTGCCTACTTCCTTCCTTCCTTCCTTCCTTCCTTCCTCTTCCTTCGCTTCCATCCTTCCTTCCTTCCTTCCTTTCCTTTCCTGTCCTTCCTTCCTCTCCTTTCTTCCTCCTTACCTTTCCTTTTCCTTCCTATCCATTCCTTCCTTCCTTCCTTCCTTCCTTCCTTCCTTCCTTCCTTCCTTCCTTCCTTCCTTCCTTCCTTCCTTCCTTCCTCCTTCCTTCCTTCCTTACCTCCTTCCTTCCTTCCTTTCCTTCCTTCCTTTCCTTCCTTCCTTCCTTCCTTCCTTCCTTCCTTCCTTCCTTCTTCCTTTTCCTTTCCTTCCTTCCTTCCTTCCTTCCTTCCTTCTTCCCTTTCCTTCTTCCTTCCTTTCCTTTCCTTCCTTCCTTTCCTTCCTTCCTTCCTTCCCCCTTCCCTTCCTTCCTTACCCCTTCCTTCCTTTCCTTCCTTCCTTCCTTCCTTCCTTCCCTTCCTCTTCCTTCCTTCCTTCCTTCCTTCCTTCCTTCCTTCCCTTCCTTCCTTCCTTCCTTCCTTCCTTTCCTTTCCTTCCTTCCCTTCCTTCCTTCCTTCCTTCCTTCCTTCCTTCCTTCCTTCCCTTCTTCGCCACTTCCTTCCGCCACTCTTCGCCACTTTCCTCCGCCACTTCCTTCCACTTCCTTCCGCCACTTCCTTCCGCCACTTCCTTCCCTTCCTTCCGCCACTTCCTTCCTTCCTTCGCCACTTCCTTCCGCCACTTCCTTCCGCCACTTCCACCACTTCCTTCCTTCCTTCCTCTACTTCCTCTCATTCTCCTTTTCTCTCTTTCTCTCCCTCTATCCTTGAAAAGACCTTTTCTGTCCTTCTGCATTCAATAACCACACTGTCAGATGGATGTTCTGGAGAATTAAGTTTTCTGTATATAGAAATAATATGCAATAAAAATTACTCTTTGTTACCAGAACTGCAGTGCTTGCATGAAACACTATTTCCAAATCTGAAAGATGTCTCATTCTCTTTAGCAACTGAATCTTTGAAACTTCTGTATCAATTATGAGTYTGGCAGCTCCTTTTGAAAAGGTGCAGATACTCTGCCATTAAACCAYGGTCAAAGCTAATCACAGTGTTTAAATAATTAGTTCAGAGAGTACCAGAGCTAATAAATACCTGCTTCCAGCTTTTCTTCTTTCTCTCTCTGTTGCTCTCACCACAGGAATTCTCTGATGTTTAATAAAGTTTGAGCATCTGAAGGTTTCACTAAGGGGAGTATGACAACAGTGTCTTTCAAGTTGTATATTTTCCCAGAATAAACAGCATTGTAGCAGCACATGACAGAATGTCTTTGAAACTGTTACTTTTCTGTTGAATTTGGATGAAGTCAACCAGTTGTGTGAAAAGATATTGTTGATGGACAGAAAAAGAGTGGGAGAGAGCATATATTGGATACACACACAAACACAAAACGYGATTATTCGGCACAGACTATAAAAAGCAATATATTCCAAATGTGATTAAACCAACTYCAGACATCTACATAGCTAGCATCTATGGCTGAATCTCCATTTAAATTAAAAAAAAAAAAAGTTACTTGAGAGAAGACACGGATTTTAGTAGGGGAGTTGTGTTGCTCTCTTTGTCCCTTTTCATTTCCATTGAATAAAAGTGGACCATGGATGTTTCATTCAGATGCTGATTGTCTACTGTGTTTCCTCCTGGGCCCATCCCATCCAACAATACTTCTACTTCGTATTAAAAAAAGCACCYTCACTTTCTAAGACATTATGCCTATGCTCTTTCAGTGAATCTTATTCTCAAATTTACCAAAGGGAAATGGAGTGGGCAGCAAGAATTTTTTTTTTTTTTTTTGTGTGTAAGCTTGTTTCCTACACACAGTAAAAGGCAACTCATGAATCAGGCAARGAAATGTATTGCAGACTCATCAATGTAATAAATATCCCTTAAATTCAAATGAAATAAAATAAGTAAGGATAGCATCTTAGTAATTTCAATGTCCTTTGTGAGTTCTAAGGCTCCCCCACTACTTTAACAAAGATTTTATTGTTGTTCCTTTCCTTCCTACACAGACTGCTATGCTACATTTCTTTCCTTGTGCTCTCTCCTGAGCACCTTCTTTGAGTATGTGAAATGATGTGAGAAGGATCTATCTCTCCCGTTTGTTTTGTTTGGTTGGTTGTTTTTTTCCCCCATCTTCTCTTTCCTTCCACATCTGCAAAATATTCAACTTGTGTTGAAGATTTGCTATGCCATGCAGGATGTGAGGGATGATGAGTTTGAAAAGGTTGTTGGGAACATGGAAATTGTAGACAAAAGCGTAGACAAATCATGAAAATAATAGATACAATCCTAGACAAACCATGAGATAGAGATAGAAGGGAGGACTTATGTGGTCTAGATCAAGTTATTGTTTATTGCAGGCTATTAAACATGACTGAGTTGCCTTTATGTTAATTACAATACTGTGCATCTGTCAGACACACATCTGTCCAGAGGTGTCTGGAGACTGAGAAACAATGACAACTCACTGGAGTTTTTCAATTTAAATATTCTYATCTTTTGTTAAGCAAGTAAAATGAGTAAGTAAAAGAGACACCTTCTCTATTATTGTAATTTATCTCCCTTCCWTTTTCATTCATTTTCATGCTACAGTTTTGGTCAATACCTAGGTATAAAAAAAAAAAAAAAGTTTGCAAACTTTTCCCTCCTGTTRCATCCAGTTATGGTGTGCAAACTGGTATCAGCTAGTTTCATACACAGGAAAAGTGAACTTCTCCCCAGGACTCTGAGATCYGCAAGATTATCTCACTCTCAAACTCTGCCTCTGTAGGCAGTCTGTGAAATACCACAAGAAATAGCACTGAGGCATTCAAGCTTACAATTCTAAGAAATCAGAACTGAAGTCTGAACAATTTCAYATTTGTACTGCTGTAGCCAATGAAGAAAGTATTGAATTAAAGTATGAGTAATAGGTCTAAGATAACCTCAGCAGAATGTGAGTTGAGTCATCTAATCAGCCTTAAATGCTTCAAAGAATTTTGTGAAAATTTGATTACATCCAGAACATTGTATTCTGGGTTTTTCTTCATAAAAAAATTATAAGACYTGATCATCTGCTGAGGATGAACATCTTCAGTGTTTAGAGATCCCACTGAAACTTCAGTCACTTGAATAGTTATTTTCTCTTCCATTTGGTCAGATTAAGTTTTGACTTTCCCTTCTCAGCTCAAACATCAGATTTCATCCAATCTTTACGGCATGAAATATTTCATTAACAATAAAATCTACCAACAGCACAGTAAGAAAATGTTTCCAGACTGGTAATTTGGGCCTTGCTGGTGAGGCACCATGTCTTGTTAAAAAGCACTGCTATGGTTGTACTGGTCTCTGTAGGACCAGGACAGARGTCCCTGTGCCACAGTCCTGTACACTGAGGATGTACTTGGTCCAGGCAGGGGAACAAGAGATCAGCATCTGTCCCAGGATGGAGAAGAGGGACCAAACCCATCCAAGCAAAGTCCATTTTCAATTGTCTCAGGTGGCTTCTGAAGTAAAATGGAGTCTGAATCACTGTTGTAAACCACTCATGAYATAATGTTTTTGTGCCAAATATCCAAGTGCATCTTCCTATGAGAACTAGAAACTSTAGAAAGCCCTTCTCTGACAAGATGGCTGAAAATACTAGCCAGCTCCAAATTAAGGCTCTTCATTTCTCTGGCAACAAATTATCTATCACCTGTTAAAAACTAATAGTGAGAAATTCTGAAAGTACTGATAAGAGTGTGTGTATGCAAGTTTACTTGTGGGTGTGCACACTGCACTGCTGAGTTTTGTCCTGACCCCACAGGTGACCATCCAGACCTTGAAGCATGAAGACTGGTGACCTTTCCAACATTTTTTTAGCTTCTGTAATGGCAAAACTGTTATTACTGGCAATAAAATTACTCAGACCTTTTCTAAAGTCCTGATATTGCAGTTGCCTCTAGTGACCTCATCTGACAGTGAATTATTCAGGTTGACTCTCAGCTACATTTAAAAAAGGGGGGAAAAAGGCAAAAAAAACAAAACAACATTTGCTTTTATTGGTTTAAAATTTACTGCCTTTTAATTTCAGAGAGAGAAGAGTAGGGAGCCAGTCTTGCTCTCTCTCACTGGCATCAAAAATGGATAAATGAATCAACATAAAACCTCATGAAAATGAAGCAGCTTAACTATTGTTATATATTGATACCTTCTGAWTCTGAAACTTTTTCACTTTCTTCTCTGTATATTTTTTCTCTCTTAACTTCAGGCAAAGACTTAGAGATTACAGGCACCACCACATTTTGGCATTTTGAGGTTTAGTGAGGACAGCTGTCTCTCAATACGATTGAGAGGTTTCATCCCACCTGGAGAACCTCTGATCCACAGAAGGGCCATGCACACTGACAGCACCAGAGGCACCTCTGGGACTTTCTGTTCCTGTTCACCTTCCAGGACCACATTTTGGGTACTGGCAGCCCCTGCCTCACTCTTGCTGTAGGATGTTAGTTTCTGTCTCTCCACAGCCCTGTCCAGCCCRGCCGTGGGCTCTGCCAAGCCAAGCTCACCTGCAGAAAGGATGTCCCAGCCTTGCCTCAACGTGGCCTCCTCTCCAGGGAAGTTCCCTGCTCCAGGAAGAGGCATCACAGSAGCCATGGCTGTCAGGGGGTTCCCCTTTCCCACATCCCCTTGGGATGCCCTCAGCTCAGGAGCTGCACATCATCCAGCTGAATTTCTATTTGCAGCTGAAACCAGAAACTGGCTTTGTTAAAACCTCAAGCTTCATCACAAATCTAAATATGATGGGAAACCTCATAAATAATTCCAAATAAAAATTGCAACTTCAGAGGGCTCTTCCTCCTCTCCCCCCGCCCCCATCTTTCTATTTTGTGCAACCAAGCTGGTACTATCAGAAATGTGGGGAAGGAACATTCATGGAACTGCATTGCCTTGCTAAATCCTTGCACTGTTACGTTAGATGTGACCTTAATCTCCTTATTCTTTCTGTTAGGGGATCATCCTCTTCACGTGTTTTTGCATTAGAATAAATTATTTCATAGTTCACACTTATACTGTTTTAGACATTTCATCTCTGTGAAAGTAAGAGCAGAAACTGCAGTGTAGGAGATTTCTCTAGGCTGCTCCAGAGATATCTCTGCAAGCACTGACTGCCASTGCAGCGTGTGTGTCCCTCAACTCTGATCCATCCCAAACCACTGGACTAATTGAGCATCCTACGCCCAGCATCTGCTAAGGTATTCTAGTTCATTGATTGGCCACAACAAAATTTGCCAAATATTTTCTCACCCACAGCTACGCTTTTTTTCAGGCAAGTATGTTGTACATAATTAAAAGGGRAAAAGTGACAGAAGCACTGGCAGAGGAGAACCTGCTATGTAACTTCAGGCTGAGAGCTTCACAGAAAAGTGAGTTCCCTCTTTTAACCAAGGAGCAAACCTAGAAAGCAAAGACACCTGGACTTTCTAAGTGACACCAAAGAGATGCTAAAGGGTATGTTTTAAACCAGGAATGCCCTAAAAGCAGTTTCTGAACTGGTAAGATCCAGGCAAAGAATATCATCCCTTGTGAAAGATCATATCTTCTTAGTCATATTATCTGATATGTCTTTTTCAGCTGACCTTTAATTTAGGAAGTCTACAAGCCTATTGAAGCAAAAGTTCTTTGATATTGATTGGCATGATTACTGCAGTAGGCATGGACCTGTAACTTCTACAGAATTTTTAAGCCAAGGCTCCATTTGGTGTGGATCTTGTCCTGTGCATATATTGCATATATTACTTTAATAGCTCATTACTGAAGATAAGCAAACACACAAAGACAGGCAAAAATCCAAATAGTCCAAAAATTATGTAATTCAGATCTTCAGACTTCTACAGCTGTTTGTTTTTTTTTTTTTTTTTTGAAGCAAACTTTATAACAAATCAAGAAAGCAGATGGGGACAAGACAAAGAGTTACCAGTATCAGATTACACACATGTTAATCAGTCTGACTAAATGTTTGTTTATGCACCTTCCAGAACCACCTCATGCTATAAGAGTTCAAAGCATGTCATTTTTACTAAGCATATTTTCTGGTTTATTTATRGTATTAGGTGGGATTAAAACTGCCCAGCCATTAGGACCTCTATTCCTGGTTTTGCTAACACAAATACTCCTGCTGAGCTCAAAATCCCTTAGTAGAGAAACTCTCCTCACAACAAGAAGAATAGTGGGGGAAAAAGTTTCATGCTGTTTTTTAAGTGCTTAGAGAAAATCAAGATCAAGTTATAAAAATAAGTTTAAACCAGAAAAAAATTCCAGCCATTTCTATTAAAATCAGTATTGTTAGATTCCAACCAGTGCACAACAACACTGGCAGATTATTGAAACTGTAAAAGACATTTTCTCTCTTTCTCTTTATCTTTTTCATTTTCCTTTCTTTTTTAAATGCAGTTTAGATCACAGGGCATCATCTGCTGCCCAATAGAAAAGTCTTTACTCCAGGGGGAGCTGGAAAGTTGATAGATGCCCCTGTGCTTTGGTTCATCCATCTGTAGAATAACACAAGACCTTCCTCTTGGGAGTGCTGATGTCTGAAAAATACTTTAGGTTTCCCAGGTGAAAAGTGCAACTCATGTGCAGGAAGATTATTATTATAATCTTTTTTTCTCCCAACACAAGCATTTCATAAACTTGCATTGTTGTCAGAATAGTTCTGAAATATTTTACCCTCAGGTTCATCCTTCTACCTACATAGTAAAGCTCTCAGTAGTTTATTCTCAGTATGTCTGTCTATGCACAGACTATCTTTTCAAAGTGATGCTGACATAGAAATTCACAGGATATCTATAATGTTCTTATTAAAGAGACAAATTAGTTATTTTACTTAAACAAACAACAGGAGCATTACCCGCCGGAATGCCCAGGCACTCTCCATAAATAATACTGAGTGCTGATGAGATGTRTTTCAATGCTTTTTATTTTACATTTTACCTTGGTGGGTAACTCAGCCTTGGTTGAACTGACTTAACAGCTCAAGTGCCAGAATTCTCAGGAATTTTCTATTATCACAACATTTATGATAGCAGGATTTTCTTTGTCAGGAAACCTTAAATTCTGATCCAAACTTGTCAGTACCTACTAGATTTCTGTTTGTTTGTTTTTGTTTTTTTGTTTTTGTTTTTGTTTTTGTTTTTTTTTGTGATGATGATCACAAAACTGAGTGGTTTAACAAAAATATGAGTCCTAAACAGAAGCAAAGAAAGATATAAATAACAGACAGAAATCAGACATTAGTTTTGATAGTCATCTGCTTTGGGTCATGTCAAGGGACTTCAAAGTAATAAAATCTTTGTGGAAGCTTCAAAATGTAGGACACCTTCTTCAATGGCACTGTAAATAACATAGTTTTTCCATGGAGTAGCTTAACACCTTATTGCTTAATTGCTGATTATGCTTTCAGGAATTCATTTATTCCTTAAAAATCTGTTCTATAATGTCTCTATAGTATCATTAGGAGAAGACTCTACCTACTCTTGCCCAAAGACCATCAATATCAAAAGGTACAAATGYTTCAGATGAGCTTGAAACCTCCCTCCTAGCTTTTATATGCATACATGCATTCATGAAATTTTAAATTCCTSAACCCAAAGAATTACTGAATCACTTGTGATGTAAAATATCTCTATCATCAAGTCCAACCCAGCACTGCCAAGACCAATCCTAAACAATGTCCCTTACACAGCTTTTAAAYATTTCCAGCAATGGTGATTCCACCMYTTCCCTGGGCAKCCTGTTCCARTGCTTGACAATCCTTTCTGCAAAGAAATTTTTYCTAATCTTCAGTCTAAACCTCCCCTGGCACAACTTGAAGGTGCTTCCTCTCTTTGTTGATTAAAACTGGTTTGATGAGTCTGCCAGCTCTCTCTGTACCTCTGGGTGGATCCCATGTGGCCCCAGAGAGTTGTTGGTGCCTCAGTGCTGTAGCTGGTTGCTAAGCAATTCCCYAACTCCAGTATATCCAACTACTCCAGTTCCAGCTTTCCAAATGTCTACTTTTCTCCACCACCACAACACATGGCCCCTCTGTCTATGCAACTACATGTTATGTTATTCATTACAAAGTTACTCTCCAAAAGTAGCTCTCCTCCTAAATTCAGCAGTTTCAACAGTGAAAAATTATACTGAAAGGAAGATTTGYTTGTTTATTTGGCTGATTGGCTGGGGTTTTTTTTTGTCTCTCCTTACCTCATGTTTCTTGCTTATAATGCCACAAATGGTCCAGTAAGTTGTTACCAGTATCATGCTTTTCCATTTTTTTCTTGGGACCAGAAAGCACAGTTTACAAACTATAAATTCCCTCTACATAGAAGACTGTGGTGACTCTGAAATACTGTCCATATGGCCCAACAGAACCCATAAATATTGTCTKTTAGTAAGAAAAACCACAGAATATTTCTCTCTGAGTTACTAGCTTCTGAAATAAAGCACTCTTTTGCATCCATTAGATACATAAACAGATAGAGATCAAAGGACAAAATGAAGAAAATTAAAAGAGAGATATTACTTAATCTCAGCACAGATCATGTTAAGATTCCAATTTTCTGCAGCAAAATACTTCACAAGAGGGATAAAATCAACATTCAACCAATTAAAATCACACCAGGTCTATTAAAATGAGTCATCAGACCAGATCTGAATCAGGTTTTTCTATGCTTGCAAAATGAGAACGTGAGTAAATAATATTTGTTGCACCTGTTTATAGCTTGCAGGATGTTAATTYTTTTTTTTYYTTTTGAGGCAGAGATAATCCTCCCCCTCCTCAAAGTGAATTTAAAGAGACTCAATGTCAAAGTCAGGTAGGAAGATACACAGCCCTTTTATATCTCTCTTATCAGAAAGATGCCTTTCCCCAAAGTCTAATGTCTAAACATAACATATATGTCTAGCATCTAAATATATTTTTGAGATACTTTGGGCAGGGATTCAACTAACTACCTAGGCATTTAAAGTGACATTTTGGTGGAATTTCATTTCCTGCATGCAGGAAACAAAGTTAGAAAGAAAACACTTCGCCTAGACACCTGAGACATCCAATCTGTTGAAGTCTTTAGGAGAAAAAAATTCAGGTAATTAGGGTTACTTTGGGAAGCCTCTCATCCCCATCTCTGCCTTTACTGAACTGAGTACTCAGATATTTATTTCTTATTTACAGAAATTTATCACTGAAATTAATAATTCTTCAGGACATCCTGACATGGGAAGTATACTCAGACTCTTTCCAGSTGAAATGGTGATACAGTCCATATTATGGTATATAAATATATGTTATGCAAAGTCTATTTAAAAAAAGAAAAAAAGGTGTTTGAGAGGTGAACTGGGTTGATGGAAAGATTTCAAATTACAGTTGTTTCACCACAAAACACAAGACTTGCAGCAGAGCCTGAGCTATGCTGAAGGAGATGCAATCTGCTTCCCTCAGTGGAATGAAGCTGGGTGGGAAGGACTTGCAGATCCTGTAAACCTCTGGTTCCAGATGTACAGAAAAGGCATGCCAAAAGAAGAGATGGGTCTAGACTCTGGCTGGCACCTAAATTTGTCCTTGTTTTTGTACAGTGATTACTCATTTAAGTGAACAGTTGTTGTGAGTACTCCAGGAAAAGAAGCTCACCTTCAAAGCTAAGCTCCTTGGCTGGAAATTCAACTTTCATTTGTTCCTTTAAGCCATGCATGCAAAACTCGTATGTAGGTAGGAAAAACTCTGTTTCCAAGGCTAGTTTGGGCTTCTGAGGTAGAATTGCTGGAACAACRTTCCTCAGGTTAAGAAACCCAGGTCTCCTACCTCCTAGTGTTATACCATCTGTATTATCACAAAGGCAAAGAAATGCAAGTATCTGAAAGACAGCTCCTGAATATGAATAGCTTCATATTCACTGACTTCAGCAAGTTTTAGTTTAGGCTTCAGATACCAGCAGTTTATATCATGCTTTTGCATAGCAAAGCTGTTCCTTTTTTTTTTTTTTTTTTTTTTTTTTTCCCCAGGAAAGAAAGGGGTTTTCTGATGTTTGACAACTCAGGTAAGTGTTTCATCAAAATCTCAGTGGAAGAGCAAGATGCATTTTTAGGAAAAAAAAGGAGAAAAAAGAGAAAACTTATTTTTGTTTATTTAGATGAAAAATGAAAGAAAATATGGACAATGTTTTAAGAGACTTTATTGTTTTCTTTAATCTGTAAATCTCAAAAGACTTGTTCCTTCTTCTGGGATCAAGATTGAGACACTAAGAACTCAAGATTAAAGTCTCATTGGTAACTGCATAATAAAATATCTGAAAGTCCAGTTAAGTTAGTATCAAAGCTCAAATCTTCAGTATTCAGGCTGAACAAATCAAAAAGTTGCTGTTTTCCTTTTTTCCCTGCCTAAGTACAAAACTGTGTTTTGCTTAACAACATTTTCCTTAAAAAGACTTTTTTATTAAAAATAATAGCTGTGATTGATAATTTTAATAAATTGTAYTTAATAATCATTTTAAGTAATATTGGAGATGGTTAAGAATGCCTGAAGATATTTAAGTTAGAAAAAATGCATTTTTCCAAGAACATTTGAATTTCTATTTGATTCACTTTTCCTAAAATATTTATAGTAGTGTTGTTTTCAAGTTAGATCAGTAAAACTGTTGAGATAGATAAGTTTGTTGTATTTTGTTATTTTTTTCAATTGAGATATAGAAAGTGGCTCCTYTGAATTAATTGAGGAATGACAGAGCAATAAGAATATGCATAAACCTAGCAGTTACCATTGAGGGTGTAAAAAAACTATCAATTCCCTGCATTGTTCTAGTGATATGACAATAATCTAGTGAACCTGACACTAAACCCATACCAATATGCAAGGAAAAAAAAATATCACAGAGCAAAACAAAACAAAGACGGGGGAAGGCATTTTTGAAGAAAGTGATGGTGTGTGCTGAGGATAAGAATACCTCAGAAAAGTGACATTGAGCACTTCAGATTCTTTAKTATATTTTTTTTAATCAAACTGAACTCTGTCTCTATTTTTCCACATGAAAGAAGGAAGAGAGAGAAAGATGATGAGGTGCAGAGCTATGAATATGAGTGACYGAGTGATTTTACAAGGGTAGAGGCTTAGCTGATGTTGAATGTCTGTGAGAAGTATCAGTGGTAATTAACATCCTGAAAACTGCTGCCGTGTGATACCTTCCACAGTCTCTAAACTAAATAAGTTTACAACTGTCTCTGACTTTCTAATGGTCAGAACCTGTGTCAGAAAACTGAATAAATTATGTGCTGCTTCGTAAGGTTGCAAAAGAAGAGCAAAAGTGTAAGTTGCCATGAAATATGTAATACCCCATCTTCTGTATGTGTGGGACCTCCTCATCTGGAAATATTCTATTGTGTCATCATCACCTATGTTATGGATGAATGGAAGTCTTCATTCTCTAAATTAATTCAAGATTAAGCATTTTCAAAATGTCTCATATTTGAAATACTGAGATGTCAAAAGACTCTGAATATCTGTCCCATGAGACCTATTAGCTCCTGTCTTTTCTTTCATCTAAACCAGTCTGATATCTTATGCACAAAACAGAGATGGAATCATTAATTGAAATTAATAAAAATCACATGAAAACATACAGATTTCTGGTTCATGTTTTCTTGCTGGCTCATGCCACATAAATGATATAAGAGATTATCCAATATGCTATTACTGTGGCACTATCAAACACTGATGATTTTTCCTTACTGCACCTAGCAGTGCTTCAGCAATGCTGCTGTGGTCTCTCTCTCAGGATAACAAGTTGTTAAAAAAAAAAAGGAAAAAAAAAGGAAATAAGGAAGAGAGAAAAAATAAAGACAGAAAGAAATAATCATTGTAGAACATCCTGAGGGAACAGAGAGAAGTGGAAAAGCCAAAGAAAAAAGTAGCTAAGCCTGCCTTGACTGCATGAAATTTGTTGGAACACCTCCTAGGGAAAGAAAATAATCACTTTTTGGGGTGATGGAATTTAAATAACTTAAAATTGTGCATACACAATTGGTTCCTTTGCTGCTCTTAGGAAAAAGAAAATTACTCAGTCATAGCAACCTATTTTTCAGCAGGAAGGAAAAAATAGAGTAAGTGGAAAATATCAGCACAAGTTTTGKAGCTGAGACACATTTCAATTACTAAAGTGAAATACAGTTCTTTAAGTATTTCTTGTTGATTTTCTCATCAACATCTCTCCTAACTCCTTTTCAATGAAAACTTAAAGCTTGGATGTGCGTGCAAATGTCTGCCCTCAGAGACAGCTGTGACTCTCAGCCAGGCTGAGCACAAACCACTGTGGGTGTAACAGGGTAAGAAAAGCTTAGACTACAGTAATTAGAGTYAATAACCCCAAGCAAAGTAGAGGCAAGGAAAGCTAGCCTTAAGAAGTAAGCTTTGACAGAGTGGGCTACAGGGAAGAGGAAAGCCCCAGCACAGAGGTGGAAAGGGTCTGTCTGAGGGAAGCAGGCTGGTTTTCTGAACAAGGAACTGAGCTGCTTTCTGCCAAAAAAAAATCCTTGAGTGATCCTTTAAATCCAGGCCTCCAAATTGTTGGTTTCCCGTCCATAAAGCTGGATGTTGCCACATATTCTCTGCCATTTTGATGAACTTCCTTGTGCCAAAGCACAAGTCAGAAGTTTTTAATATTTTTATACTGAAAATGACAATACAGTGAAACCCAGGTAAGCTATCATTGCAAAGTGCTCTACCTAAGAAAAGACAGAGATCAACCTACATAAACCTGCTTGTGACAAATCACTCCACCTTTCACAGAACCTTGGTCTTTGCACAGGCCTCACAGGCACACTAAAAATGCCTCCCTGCATCACACCTGTATCCAAAATATCCCTCCCAAATAAGACAGAAAAAGAGGAATATTATGTCTGCCTAAGTTCAAGATTTAACTTGGCTGCTTTGCTGGGGAAGCTTATGAACATTTGTTGTCAGAGTGAGGAGTTTCAATGCCTCAGGGGTGTGCCTTCCCCTTTGACCACCTGGGAATCCAGGGGTGCTCATCTTTACATATCTCCACCATGTATTAGAGGTAAAACAGTGTGACCCCTTAGCCTTTGTCGTGGSTATTGTGCAGAGCACTGACTGTGCTGCCAGCACCTTAGCTTTCACCTTAGCATTACATTCTTTTTGTAGCTGACCTTGCACTCTCACCCTGTGTGAAGTAGTGGGATTCAGAACATTTCAAACTGGCACTGAGCTTGTGCAGCTGTGAGTTGGGCAGGGTTTATCCTTCACAAAATCATAGAATGGTTTGAATTTGGAGATACCTTAAAATCATTTTGAGCCAACACTCTTTCCACTGGATCAGGTTGCTCAGGCCCCCATCTATGCAGTCCTTGGACACTTCCAGGGAGAGGGAAGTTTGCTTTCAGAGACAAACTCAAATATATTACAAATGCATCTCCAGGAGCAGCATTGCTACCATCTAGCAGWGCTGTGACAAAGGTTTTGGTACAGCTTAAGGTTGGTATTGTACAAAGGCAGCTGAAATGTCTGGAGTTCACCATCCCTGGGTTTTTTTGCAGCTATAGTGCAGACATGCCCTCATGCCTTTTAGAAATGTTGGCCCTCTGTTTTCARGAAAAGCAGAACACTATTTTAAAAAGTTAAACACGTATTAAACAAGGCTTTACCTTTCTTTCAGAGTGGGAAGGCCATACTGCTAGRCTGCAGCTGGTGAGAATGAACATTTGAGTTATGCTTTTAAGCTGCTGCAAAGTTACTCGTGTCAGGGGCGCCGCAGGAATCAATGTTGGATCCACAGCTTTTTCAGTACCTTAAATGACTCAGAGCATATTATTTAAACTAAAAATTTCTGGTGCGCAGATGATAGTAAATTGGGAGGAAAGGTCATCCGTGAGAAACAATACAGTCAGGTAGGGAAGGATTTAGATCATTTAAGTACTTGAGCTAATAGATAGCAAATTCAATGCAGATAAATGCAGAATAATGGGTCTCGGAGAATGTAATAAAAGGACATAATATCTGCTTAATGGGAAGGTACTACAGCATATTGACCTGGAGAGAGATATGAGAGTTATTTTAATAATAAAAAACTCCTTATATTAAAGCTTTCAACTCAATTATTGTTAAGGAAATACAGTGTATTTCGTTAGGACCTCACCCAAAGTACTGCATTCAGCACTAATCACTCTACAGTTCAGAAAGCATGTTTAGAATTGGTCTTAAAGGGGTGATTTGTAGAGCAATCTAATGAAAGCACATTTGAGAGATATAAGTTTTGAGGACATTACAGTGAAGATTGACTGTATCTTCACCAGAGTCAGAGACTTTAGAGGTGACTGTCTAAGACGTCCAGGACAAGCTTAATGAATACTTGGCAGTAAGAGGTGAACTGTTGAGGAACTCATTACTTTAACCCCTCAATCTTCACAGTTCTATTAAGGTCAGAGCTGCTGTCACGAAGGAACAAATTCTCATCTAGATTTAAACCACTGCAGTTTGGGTGAAATCACTGGAGCTACTCTTCTTACAGAGCCATGAAGAAGAACAGGATCTGTCCTTCAACTTCTAATGAGAGACTAATGGAGCCTCTGCTCCAGCACAGGTCTCTCTCTGTATGCTCCCTTGTATCATTTGGCTATATAGGTTACAGGCTTGTTAGATAAGGGAACATCAAGGTCTAGAAAGTCCAACAGGGCACCRGAATTTCCTGAAAAAAGGCACAAGACAGTTTGCTAAGTAAGGAAGGAATTAACCACATGCAATCAAGGGGTTTTTCCCTCTCCTTTCTGCTGCAGTATGACTGAAAACAGCTGGTGGGGGAGGTGGGCTCTGATGAATGGCTATTTTTTGTGACAGCAAAGTCGTCACATTGTGTCTGCCAGAGACCTGCTAGAAGGCATGTCTTGTGAAGCCAGTTTTGAAGCTGTCAGTATGTGATTCTCTGATCTTTGCAATTTTTTTTTCATATTTTGCAAGTTATTATTTTTCCTAAAGCTAATGGGCAGTTAAAGTGACAAATCAGTTCCTTCCTGCCTATAAATTGGTGGTTTRCAGATGTTGGAAATGTAATCTGGTATTTTGTTCAGGCTCCAGACACAAAATCTTCTTTGGCAGGAGGCCGTCATTTAATCAGAAAGTACACAGATCTGTTCCAAATGCATGGTCCTGGGTAAGCATGCATCATTTGGTACTCTGTAAGCAGAGAACAAGGGTGCTTGTGTATATTTTCCCTCATTCTGCTAATACAGACAACAYAAAATTCATTTGTCTAAAATGATACTGTTCAGAAGACAGTTCATATTTACCATATCCTACATTACCAGTTCTGACGTACTTTTCTCGTCTTTCAAATGGCTTTTAAATGAATTGGGTTATTCTAATCAGAGAAAGTTTCTCTACGAGACAGCGAGAAGTTGCGTCTGATTTTGTTTTTCATTACCTTCCCCAGATAAAAATGGAGGTTTTTCTAAGAATTACTTGCGTCGTTTCCTTCATGAATAAACAACTTGTTGGAAGAGATGGAACATGAATATTATGAATGTTTTTGAGATGATCCAGAAAGAGACAATCTTCTTCTAAGATAATTCTGCCATAACCTCCTTGAAAGGCTCACAAAGATAAGTCACCTGCTATAAGATTAATGCAACTAACCAAAATAGAACTTTGGAACTGCAAATTTTATACTTTCTACATCTAAAAAGAGGTGGGTTGGTTTGTTTGTATGCCTTTTTTCTACAAGTTTCTGGAAAAACTATTTTGTGTTGCACAKAAGTGCAAAACATTCCAGGTCAATGTTATTTTTTTCATTAAGTCTTATAAAAATATTATATTTTATTTACCTGTCTTGTGACATTTCATTATCAGATTATTATCTTCATTCAATTACATCACAGAGCTTTCAYTTCACAATTGATCCAGTAAAATAACAGTGGTGAAAGCCAAAGGATTCAGTGAAGAAGTAAATTGCGTTAATTTGTATATTTATATATATAACTTTACACAAATTGTCTGTGGGAARCAAAGTAGAAATCAAATCCAATGTTAAGTGGTACCAGGTTGAAAAATCTAAAAGATGATTTGATGTAATACAAGCTTGGGGATCATTAGGTATTTATCATAAACTATTGGTTATGTGTACAAAAATCTGTACAAACCTTCATTTTTGTTTTTTATGACTAAAAGTTCTGTGATATTATCATATTATTTGTTTACTTTGTCATTCATTTCAATACATAATTTTATTTTTTTGTGCTCTGTCCACTTACTATCAATTGARGTAATTTTCTCTTTGTCTTTCCACTTCTATGATTTTGAACTTCCATTCRCAATTGCCTTTCACTTCTTTTGAAATGCTCGTTAATAGATTGTTTCCCTTTTTCTCGTTCTCTGCTTTATGATTTTCTTTGTGCCACTGATGTGACTTTCTTTACAAGTAAGGCAATGAATAAGAATAATTAAATGAAAAATGAATGTCACAAAAATAATTAGAGAAAAAATATGATGAAAAAATAAAATAAAGTAATTTTCACCCAGAGAAAATTAATGATTGACTTCTTGTGAGGTTTCAGGTTTCTTCCCTTCCCTTCCCTTCCCTTCCCTTCCCTTCCCTTCCCTTCCCTTCCCTTCCCTTNCCTTCCCTTCCCTTCCCTTCCCTTCCCTTCCCTTCCCTTCCCTTCCCTTCCCAGAAATTCCCCTCCCAGAACTCCCCTTTTTACTTCCTATTACATAAAGAAGAAAATAAATCTGTTCTTAAGCAATAAAAATACTTTCACCTTAGAGATTTCAATGATCTGGATGTCTCTTTTCATAATATTCTGTAAAATAAAAGATGCCTTCCTTTCGTTTATCTCTTTTTATTCTGTGGCTTTATTGAAGAAATTATTCTCCAAGGCTGCGAATTCAAAACATATTTTGAAAACATTATTTGAATTCACAACACTTTTTCAACCCAATTCAACTTTTCAACACTGGCAGGGGTGGGTCCTATGGCAAAGTCATTTTTGGAATGAGGCAGGGATGCTGTGGCCTTCCTTCACACACCTCACATCATCTTAATTTCTCGTGGCTTGTGAACTCCCACCATGCAATATTTTTGCTGATTAAGGTCTTGTTGGTGGCTTGCCACCCTCCTTGTCAGGCTTCTGGCATCCTTTTCACTCAAAGCTTAATGAAGGAGATGAAGTTGGGTAATGGGATTCCAAAATGAACCCACAGGGGGGCTATGGATATCTAAATAGAATCCATCCAGAGCCTGGCTATCAAAAACACAGCCTCTGTTTGTTAAATGAAAGCTAACACGTTCACTTTGCTTTTATCTGCTGTTCTCATCACTCTGGAAAAGGTGAAGCTGGGGAAGCTGCAGAATCTCATGAGTGAAGGCGTTTAGGAGCATGTCAGATGAACAACTACCTGGAATGGGGAAGTTTAGAGGAGGGATTTAGAGGCAGATGAAGTTTTGAGACCCAGTGAGCCCTGTAATCTTCCATGCTGCTGTGTTCCAAGTACTTAAAGGTATCGGAGGAGTAGCCAGCTCTCATCTTCTAACTCTGTGAGTTCATTCACCCCTGACRAAAAACCTGCACACCAGGACTTTTCCTACAGAAGTGGCAGTCCTACAGCAGTTTCTTCAGCAGCCTCCTCAATTCTGAAAACAATTACTTCACGTTTCAGCTATTAAGGCCATGTAGGTTTCTAACAAATGACGAGGTCAACTGAGAGTGAAAAGCAAGTGCAGCAATTGCAAAATTAAAAATGTGCTTTATTTTAAGTCTGTCAGGAATGCAAACACAAGCTGAGGAATGCAAAGTAGTTTAATTAAAGCTCAGTAAAAACGAGCATAATTATTATATTAAAAAAAAATTAATTTGACTGAAAGATTCAAGATTCTTCTCTTGTTTTTCCCARTGGTAGTGAAATCATAATTCTCAATTGATTCTTTTTTCTCATGGCTTGCTGGTATTACCTTTGTTTTCAAGACAGTGTCTTGCTCAAGGAAATCTCAGAAACCATGTAAGTTCAATTTTATCCAAACTCAATCAATAGTCACACATATTAATTGTGGCAAATTCAAGCATTTCTAACCAGTATTCTTAACTCACTGGTTTTTGGGGAACTGGGATCATAGACATTCAAATTTCTATTCAAGTGTCATTCCCTTTTAGTAATATACTATTTACRTATTTGGAATAACATTTTAGATTTCTCTGTGCCAAATAATTATTTTCATTGTAGACAATGGGGGGGGGACTGTCTGGCAAAGTGTATGTCGTTGCCATAGACTTAGCAGTGTCAATTAAATTAGTATCAATTAGCAGTGTCAGTATCTTCCTTAATTTTAAAATCTTTCCATATCTATGTTTAAACATCATTTAAATCATGCTTTATCTAACCAGCTAGATGTATATTCAGAAATCTAATTAATTCCAAAACATTTTGGTTTGTCTTACAATCTTTTATTTTTCCCCCACATTTTTTTGGTGATTATGAGACTTAAACCAAGAGGACCATCAGTGGGAGATTTGTGGATTTCACAAGCACTTCYTCCAAGATATGTCTTCTCTGGTTGTTTCCCTAGCATCTTTTTAGAGAAAAAAACTGGTCTCTGACAGATGGCCTTTAAACAACTTAGCTAGCATCTTTTAACCCTTTGGCTTGAAATAAGTTGTCTGCCTTCATATGGCACATTAGTCCCCTGCCCGAAGATCTTCAGGGCTCCTTTTCCATTCACTTTTCATTTGTCACTCTCCAAAAATCTTGGAGAAAATATAAGATTTCCCCCAAAAAAGATTTTTTGTTGTCATTTATGAAAACAAAATAACTCTTATCTATCTACCCCATCCACAACTGAATTCCTCTGAAAGATCATAACTCGTCGTAAATGGCTTCTTTTTCTTGTTTAATTTGATTACATTAGAAGTAGCAGAATCCTAGAAATATATTTTATACTAGAGATCTTTTCTTTTACTTATTCACTGAAACATCTCCTCGAATTCATCTCAAGAATGCCTAGGCTAGAAAGCCTACTTTATCCAACTCATTAAAAGTTTCTTAAAAAGCATCTTGGGAACTTAAGACCTTCAAAATTCAAAGCTGCCCCTACTGTCTCTCATGTCATGTGGTTTGAAATTGTGAAACTCATCAGTGCGTGTTCAAGAATTGAAACAAAACATTATTGCTATTAAAATTCTCCTCAGTCCCTGGAGGTGATGCATGATGATCTGTGTGGTTCCTGGGTGCTGGAGTCAAAGAAGTAGAGGTCCCTGTGGGAGCAGACAGATGATTTTCTGAAATAAACAGTRCTAATTTGCCCTGGAGAAGCCCATGATCCAAACAATGTGGAATACTGAAAGACTACTAAAAAGCTTAGCTGTGCACTTCTATTTCTTGGTGATAACTGTCAGTTTTCTAATAAAGCAATTTCTTTGACAGACAAACCAMAATGTTCTATTCCAGTCCTGTGAARTTTTCTTTGTCACATCTATTTTGTATGTATGCATGTTTAATTGTTCCTTCCTTTTAAGTTTCTTTAATGCCTGYTTTGTTACTGGACTCTAGTCTTTACAGAGCTTGCATGAAGTATTTACTGCAATGGTTGAAAATCAAATTTAAGAAAAAAGTAGGCAGCAAGTGCATTTATTAACATAGTACTGTGAAATGTAAAATGAATGACAGTATTAGYACAGCTTCCCTCTGGGCAGTGCTCCAAACCCCTCCTTTGATGATTGAGACATGACAAAACTTTGGCTTTGCTGTTTCTTAGCTTGTTTTTCGAGAAACTGCATCTCACCTTTTGGGGTTTAGATGTTTTGGTTTTTTGGGKTTTTYTTTTCAGAAGTTTGTGTATTCTGCTACATCTTTGACTTCATAGCAGAGGTCTGAACATAAGACAGCATTATTATCTTCATTAGAAGACTTTCACTAACTCATCAGCAGGGGAACTTCAAGAATACATCTTCATTTGCAGGATCRGAAAAACCCCAAACAGCCAAATGACCAAAAAAACAACAACAAAAAAAGTCCAAACCACCCTCTATACTCCTCTGTAAGCAAGCAACTCTATGATTTTGAAGTTTGAAAATAAAAAGGTCCTTAAGGGCAGTTGTCCATCCATATGTCCACCTACCACAGYGTAAAACATGGAAGGACTGCATCCMCTTTTTATTGCTATTTTACTATTCAAAGCAGCAGGTATTCATTAAGTRCAAAGGCACCATTAGTGAAATATGTCCTACATCATCACTTGAGTATGGTCTTAGTCCCTGTGGTTTCTAATTGAACCAAAAAGTTAATTTGAGATGTTCAGAWGAATCCTTGTGGGATGCTATTTTTYCCTTTTTTTTAACAGAATAGTGRTAGCAAGCATTTAATAAAGAGAATTTTCCATATGCTTATATTCAAAAGATTCTTTCTAGAAGAACAAGTCTAAAGCCAACACAGAAACAATAACAAGAGGTTAGATTTAACTTTACTTGTACTTTTGTCCTCCTTGAGTTCACCTACATTAGCCAAAATATTAATGGTGCTATAGAGCTTTCCCAACTACTTCTTGAGGGGGAAGAGGGATTATTTGATTCCTTTTTTATCAAAATTTATGTCAGTATAAAAGTTATAGAGATTGCCAGAAACCAAAGGAACATGATGTAGAATCACAGGAAAAGTGTAAAATCAATACAGCCAGGTGTCTGAATGCTGCACTTGGCAGCCCCTCTCTAATCCATAGTCAGTGCTATATTTTATGTATATAACTGAGATTCTTTTCCCAGATAATCCTCAAACCCAAATAGCCTGCACCACTGCAGTGACCACAGAGACAGGAGGGATTCAGATTTTGATGTGTAAGGAAGGATCTTGAAATAAGTGYCCAGACAATACCTGCAGCCCCTGAAGAGGAGAGAAGTACTTCCAGGCTGCCTGAAATGTCTGGAAGTGTCTTTGTCTCCTAATGTTAGAAGAAGTCAAGGTAAGTTTTGCTTATGACTTACATTTCTCCTGTTCAGTGATGCATTCCAGGCTCAACAATGACCATTTTTACCTGGGAGATGTATGTTTTTCATAAGAGACTGTCAGAAGAAAACGCGGAGCTTTTTTTGCTTCCTCTTTCTGCTCTTTCAGGTAGAAACCAGACATATCTAAAATCATTCTTGTGCATTCTTYCCCTCTCAAAATAGTAACTAATTTAAAATCTGTCCAGATCTCTAACTTCACACAATCAAAACTGTGAATTGTAGTAATTCATTTGTCTAGCCATCAGCCCAACATCTTGTCACAAGAGAAGGTCATTTGCCTGACAASAGGAAAAATGAAACACTAAGGACTAAAATATCTAAAGCATTTAACACATTTCTTAGTATAAACAAAGTTGCTAAACAGAAGAGTTTGTGGTGGGTAATCACTGATCCTGCTTTCATGAGAAAGCTTTTGTAATTCTATTCCAACCCTGCCTGGTTTTAAAGAAGGTCAGATTTTCCTGGGTTTGAYTGGAGTCTGAATGATATGTAAATTTCATCTGCTTAATTAATGTGAATTTCAGAAAATTTTCTCAATATTATTGTTTGCTTTAAGTTTTAGGCTGAAAAAAAATTCTGATATTCCGGGCTTTGTTTATTCTGTTTAAGTGTTTAGTGCACTATGATCATCACCTTGTTCTGCAGTTTCACACATAGACAATACATTTACACCCTCTTACATACATAAACAAACAAAACCCTTCACATTTATATGTATATTTGTGTGTATTCCCTAGCTTTGTTTTAWACTTGACTTATAAATTATTTTAAGAATGTTCTATGTTTGCAAAGTACATAGTTAAATGAAATTCTGATCTGTTGCTGTAACTCTTCATTATGCACTACTGCAATACAAGCACAAACACAAATACAAATAAATAGAAATGCAAATACTGCTACTAATGAAAATAATAATTAATAACAKTAGTAAACACCATTATCTTTGTCTGTGCCAAGGGCACAAACAGACTTAAAATTGTTTACTTATAAATTTCCTTATATATACATAGGTTATGGGTTCACCATGGCTGGATGCCCATTGCCCACCAAAGCCACTCTGTCACTTCCTTGCTCAGGTGGACAACTCAGCTCAACTTTACTCCCARTTTTCTCTACCTCTTCCCCCAGAGGAGCACAGGGAGATGGGGAATGTCGGCTGTGGTAGATGTGTATAAGAGACAGTTCTCTACCTCTTCCCCCAGAGGAGCACAGGGAGATGGGGAATGTCGGCTGTGGTCAGTTCATCACTCATTGTCTCTGTTGTTCTTTGCCTCCCAAGGGCTGGACTTCAGATACTCTTCCCCAGATCCAGTGTGGAGTCCCTCTCATGGGAGAAAGTCCTCCACAGCTTCATTAGTTTGAGTCCTTCCAACAGGCTGCAGTTCCTCATCACTTCTCCAGCACAGGTCTGTTCCACAGGGTCAATCCTTCAGGAACAGGCTGCTCCAGTGTGGGTTCTCCACAGGTCCTGCCAGCAATCCTGCTCCAGCCTGGRCTCCTCTCTCATGGAATCACARGTCCTGMCAGGATCYTGCTSCAGCASAGGCTTCCCRTGGGGTCACAGCCTCCTTTGGGCATCCCCTGCTCCAGCCTGGGCTCCCCCAGGGGCTGCAGGTGGATCTCTGCTCCCCCGTGCCCTCCCTGGGCTGCAGGGGCACAGCTGCCTCAGCCTGGGCTGCTCCAGGGGCTGCAGGGGAATCTGAGCTCCAGAGCCTGGAGCAGCTCCTGCCCCTGCTGCACTGCCCTGGCTGTTTGCCGGGATGCTCCTCTCACGTGTTCTCACTCCTCTCTCCTGTTGCTGTTGCTGTTGTGCAGGTTTTTTGCCACCACAACTTCTCAAGTCTCTTATCCCAGAGGTGCTAACACAGTTGCTGAGGGACCCAGCTTTGGGAAGCATTGGGTCCATCCTGGATCCAGCTGRCATTGTCTGTGCTGGACAAGGGGGAAGCATCTAGCAGCTTCTTGCACAAGCCAGCTCTGTAATCCYTCTGTTACTWAAACCTTGTCATGCAAACCCAATGCAGCATTGTATTACTGTTTATTACTATTRCTATGATTGCAACTTCTAGTAAAATGCATTTAAAAAAGTATTAAAACACTTTTAAGACTTCTTTTGCCCCAGGCATGGGCAAAGTTTTTTGCTGGTGAAAGGATGTTAGCAGATTGTATTTTGCTGAAAACAAAGTTGAAAGTCTTGTGAGTMAACAAATTTCTGTTGGGTGAAAATGTAATTTATGAATGTTCAAAAAACTCCCYAATGAATCAATGAAATGGTTATGGCCTCTCTGCTGAAAATTTACTGATTCACTGGCTGAGTACTTGTGGGCTTAGATTCAGCCTTTCTAAATGTAGCCACCTAGGAAATGGATCTAACCTGGGAGCCTGGTTTCCATGGGCTCCCATTGAAGTAAATGGAGAAAGAAAGGCTGCCTTGGAGAGTCAGGAAGATCTAAGCAAGACTGAAGCAGCCCTTGGGGAAGAGTCTGTGGCTACAAAGGGAGCTTTAGCCCTGAGATTCCTGCTTTCTGCCCCAGGCAGGTGTGCAGAGCTGGGTAAGAAAGCCAGGCTGTTGTAAGCCAAAACTGAGCTCCTCAGGGCTATCATATGCTTCTCTCCTGCAGTGGACTCTGGTGTGCTTGTAGCTCATTAGCTGGGAGAAAATCCTTTGCAAATGGCTGAGGTGAGGTGTCCTTTGTGACTAGAAGAAAATGTTTGAACCGGCCAGGCAGTTCACAGCCTTGACACAAGGTCAGGCTGGATGACGTAGGCTCTTATGACCAAAACATTATTTTTAGTGCTTCCAAGAAAGTGGAGGCTCTTGGGCTTCAACTCTGTGTTTGGGCCAGTTTGATTGTTTGCACTGATACTTGCAGCAGCTTCCCTGCCAACCTACTTAGTCAAACCAATAAAACATCTTTACAGCACCTCCTTTCCGGCCACTATTGATTCACTTGCATGTGCTACCTCAATAGTAAAAGGCTGCCAGGATTTACTCCCTCTGTTCTTTCCTTCTCCAGGCAGTCATTACTCAGTACAAAACTCCCTTAACCTGGTAAAGTTGTTGCTCTTGTTAATACTGGTTTAGCAAATTATCGATTCAAATAATGAGAACAGGAATTATTTGCTCCTATTGTACAGTGTGCAATTGGATCTCTGTTTTGCCCCAGTAATTTTCTCTATAGATCTTTCAGTGGTACTAGATAAATGGATCATAAAAAAATAAATAAATAAAAATACCAGGAAGCTGCCTGAGGTTGATGGTACACTTGAGCTGAATCCAAACTTTATTGGTGTTTCTCAGCTTCTATTTGAAAACTTATAAACACTGCTCTTTGGAGCTTTACAGTGGTTCTTTTTCTGCTTGTCTGRCAGAGGTACTAAGTCAGTTCTTCAGTTCTAATGGAACTATGTACAGCCCATCAACTCCCCATCACACCTGTACAAAGGCAGCACWATGCCAATGACCCCAAAACAAAATKAATTWATATTGCAAAATACATTTCATAAGCTATTAGAAAATTTCAGCTGGAGGTTGACAGTCCCAGGTTGTCCAATGTCACACCTTGCTGTAATTTGCAAACTTCCCTCCACCATGTRCTTCTCTTTTAGCATTTTAATCAAAGCTATGTAASTATATTCTTATATTGGGCTGTTCAATGTGACAGCAAAATTTATATTGCACTTGCTTGKGACGGGATAGAGTTAATTGCCTTCATARTAGCTGGTGTGKGCTGTGTTTTGGATTTGTGCTGAAAATCATGTTGATAATTTAGGGATGTTTTAATTATTGCTGAGCAGGGGTTGCACAGAGCCAAGGCCTCTTTTGCTTCTSACACAGCCCCAGCTGGGTGGGTGGGGGTGCAGAGGAAGTGAGCAGGGAACACAACCAGGACAAGTGACCCCAAGAGACCCCAGAGACAATCTAGGTCACATGGCACCATGCCCAGCATATAAACCTGAACAAAGAATGTTGAGGTGCTCAGTGATGTCTGTCTTTGCAGGTTACACGCGACAGAGCCCTGCTTTCCTGGAGATGSCTGAACACCTAATTGCCTGGAAAAGTCATGGATGAGTTTCTAATTTTGTTTTCCTTTCATGATCAACTCTTGCTTTACCTGTAAACTGTCTTTATCTCAACCCACGAGTTTTCTCACTTTTCCTTTTCAGATTTTCTCCCCTGTCCTGAAGCACAGGGAGTGAGCATCTGTATGGGGCCTTGTTTCTGTCTGGGGTTCAACCACAAGAATATTTGGATACCTAAGAATTAATAACTTGACCTTCATGAGAGCAGAAAAAACACATGCAAATTTCTACACACAGTGTACTTTGTTGGGAAATCCRTAGTTGTGTCSCTTCCCARAAAACCATCTCTCTTGGACCTTTTWAGTCAAGAAATATTAACCAGTGCCAGACAAAGAGAGCTGAACYGAACCTTTCCTTCATTTCAGCAGCATCAGTTGAATGCTGTTAAATAACTGGCTGCCAGAGAAAAAGAYATTCCATAAATTAATTGTTGTCATAAGCAGCAGCATCATTGTCATCATATCAAATAGCATTCCCAGACTGATAAAAGGAAACAAAACATGGTAGAAGGAATAAGAATTTTCTATCAGAACTATAGCATTAAATTAAGAAAGAATCATAACTAAAACTCCTTCTGTTAAAGGAGTCTASAGGACTGACCTGTAGGTCTTTTGGCACACAAATTCTCCTCAGTTACTTGTTACAGTCATTTATTCCTATGTTCATACTCTTAGAAAAAACCTGGATCTGATTTGAGGTTTGTAATCCCAACCTTACAGATGTGTCCAGATCGATCCAGACATAGGATCTTCAGTCCAAGAGAGAACTGAAATTTGAGGTATGTTCTTAAACCTGTCTGCATCCTGTTGAAATCCACAACACTGAAAAATTCATGCTGAGATATTTACATCTTCTGTCACTTTGKACTTCAGTGTCTAACTCAATTCTTGGATTTAGGAGTCTAAAAGTTAAGTGCAGAGTCCTTCAGCATCACCATGTTTTAGTCATATGGTAATTTGAATATTATCTTTTCTTTCCAGTCTATTTCATTCATTAGAATAAGGCTATAGTCAAACTAGATGACTAATCCCTTTGAAAGAAACAAAGAAAAGAGGAAATAAGAGAGAGAAAACATTGACAGTTAAGCCTTATACATCAGAACAATGTGATGGATTCAGAGGGCAAATGTTGTCAAAAAGATATCATAATGACAATAGGAACAAAAAGCTGGGCAACAAAGGCTTATGATGCATAAGYCAAAGATTTATTTTTCCTATAGTCTAAGATGGAAATTATTCACTATCTCTCTGTGTTCTTTTTTGTGCCTGTGTGTAAATTTGACCTAAACTTTCTGTTGGAGTACCACAATCTAAGTAAGGACTTATWGCAATGATTTCTATAGAAAATCATGGAATCATAGATTAGTTTGGTTTGAAAGATACCACAAATCTAGTTTGAATCCTCCTGCCATGAGAGGGACATCTTTGACTCGTCCATTTTACTTAACCTGGCCTTATCCTGTGAGGATAATCTAAGAGAGATGGAGTTGCTCAGCTGGCAAAAGCTCCAAGTAGATCTTGTTTCATCCTTCTGGTACTTAACAGGGACCTACAGGAAGGTGAGAGATGTCCTTTGTACAAGGGCATGCTCTGATAGGATGAGAGAGAATGGCTTTGAACTAAAAGAGCATAGATTTAGGTTAGGCATTAGGAAGCTACTTTTTACTGTGAGAATGGTAAGACACAAACAAATTTTCCAGAGAAGTTGTGGTTATCCCACTTCTGTCAACCTGTCTCCATAGGATAGGTTAGGTAACATGAAATATCCCCAATCTTTATACTCAAGGCTGGTCTCAATCAATTMATTCACTGCCCAGACTGCACTTGTGCTTGGGATTGCCCTGACTCAGGTGCAGGACCTGGCACTTGGCCTCACTGGGCTTCGAGATGTTCATGCAGCCCCGCCTCTCCAGCCTGCCCAGGTGCCCCTGGCTGGCATCCCTTCTCTCCAGCGTGTGACCTCTCCTCACAGCTCAGKGCTGCCTGAACTTTCTGAGGATGCCACTGATCCCCCTGCCCATGTCACCAACAAAGATGTCAGTGCTGGTTCCAGCTCTGACCTCTGGGCAGCACCACTTGCAACTGGTCTCCACCCAGACCTCGAGTCAGYGCCTGATGCCTTGTGAAGGCTGACCTAGAACAGAGACTAGGCAGAGTTAAAGAATWCAGTAAGGATTTATTAAAAGGCCTCCATGGATCCACCTTGGACAGCGCAAGAGCCCAGCCAGAGCCACACCCCAGGTGAACCCAAAATGATTACAAAAGGGATGCCCGATCATGAGGTATCACACTTTTATAGCTTTTGTTCTATTTGTATATTGGAGTTAATTGTACAGTTATAGCTTTAGCCCATGAAGTTCCATCTTTGTTTTTCTCTCTTCAGTCCATGCTGTTTATGTTCTTGGGCTTAATATCTGGATTGGTTGTCCTTGGTCCCCAGCTAGAGAAGGAATTATTTTGTCTCCCTACTCTGTGAAAAGAGCTTACCCTCTATATGAAGCCCAGAACCACACACTAAAGCAGCACAGAATCTGAAAAATATAAAAGCTAAAACCTGAGGCATCAGACCACAATGCCATCCAGTAAACTTCTCACTCACAGAGTGCTCCATCTGTCAGATCTACGCCTCTCCTGTTCACAGACAAGGGTGCTGTACAGGACAGTACCAAGTGCTCTGCACAAGTTGAGGTAGGTGATGTGAGTTGCTCCTCCCTCATCCACCACTACTGTAATCCCATTCCAGAAGGCTACCAAATTGGTCAGGCTTTGTTTGCTCCCAATTAAGCCATGTTGGCTGCCATGAAAGATTGATACTGCATGTCTTCATTTGTTTTCCTAAATCAGTGTATTGATATTATCCTGTAAGACCATTAGATTATAGAAATTGTGGATATTGAAGATGGAAGTTTAATGTACTTTAAATACAAGATTGAAAACACTAGCCTTAATTGATTAATAAGTGTATTTTTTCTTAAGAATTGCAAGTTATACAACTGAAAAATAAACAGTACAAATASATGTCATTTTTGTGACTACTTTGGTAGGGAGTATCTATGCATTACTTTTTCCTCCATGCTTAAGTCTTCCTCACTAAGACAGCATATATTTCAGTTGTAAAATTTCAACAGCTTCAATTTAGCAAAATATGCTTCATTAATTTTTACAAACATTTTCAAAATAAAATAAGAAAGAAGTTTCCCTATTAATTACCCTGAGGATAGGAAGAAATCCTTGATCTGTTTTGACAGTGGTTAACTACAGATTAGAAAACGCTGTATTAAGCATAAGAAATAAACATGTGAAGGCAGGATGCAACSAGTAAAAGCCACATAAAGCAGACAGGTTTATAACCATAAAGTCAGAATGAATCTGGATACTCAGGGGAAAATGCTGCATTTTTTAGCTGACCAGACAGGAAATAAGAAAAATTCTTTATAAAGTTGATTTTCAAAAAAAAAAAAAAAAAAAAGGCTATGGGGGGTCAGAGCAACAGAACCTGTATTTCCTCTCTGGGTAATGTGTTTCAGCAGCAAATGCATTACTGCATGTGAACATACCTATGGCAAATATACTACTGGGTCTTTAGTCACTGCCTCAATGCTTCCCAGTCTCAATGCACTGAGACTTTAGCCTGCCTTTTCTACATATTMATGTGGTTGCCATTATCAACAATGTCTGAGGACACCATCAGTTAAASTTCAATCATTGATAAAGTTCAAATGAATCTTKATGATTCTGTAATTCTCTGTAAAAATGTTGCATTTCACTTGGTCCATCTTAGACACTCTTAGACATCAGCTGGAGGTGGGAGAATTTTTTGTCTTCTGAAAGGTTTGCTTCATTGGGTTGGCTATTTTACTTCACTAACATCTGTTATAAATACCCTAGATCAGCACTCAGTTCCTGAGGCTGAATTAATTAAGACAAGACATTTCCAGTCAAAATCCTCTCATAATCGTGCCAGGCTCAGGATGGTGTGACTCTGCTATACCATAATCATCAGAATATCCAGACAAAAAAGGATTAAGTGTCTGACTTATATAGTGAAACAGAAGCTAAATACCTCAAAAAAAACAAAAAAAAAAAACCCACAATAAAAAAAAAATCACAAAAACAAAAACGAAAAAACAAAAAAACCCCGAAAAAACAACAAACACACAAAACCAAAACTATAAAATAAAACCCACCCCAACCTACCAACCAACCAAAAAACCCAACAAAAACCCCAAAAACAAACAGACAAACAAGCAAACAGACAAAAGGGTTCTAGCAATTAAATTAGGATCCTAACCCAAATACTCTTTCTTCTTTATGGATTTATGAGAAAAAAACAGACAACTTTCAGCACAGGAATGCTTTGCTATTGGTGTGCAATAGGAATAGTAAAAAGAACTGGCAGAAGGTTGGGCTTGCAAATCTGTAAGTGATTTTCACCTTTAACTTAYAATTTAGGATTATTACTTCCCAAAATGTTGAGGCCTACAATCTTACAGCCTTGCAACATTTTCAATTTTGTTTGGCTATCTTTAAAATTCAAACAGACAAATTAGGAAAATTTGAAGGCAACAGGTTCTCGATGTTTTGGATAAAGCATTTAATACAAGCAAGTTTTACACAACATATTAAGAAGAAACAAATCCTGACACTTCATAATTAAGAGAATGAATATCTTGACTGCATGGAAGATTCTAATATTTTGACATTTGGCACTAACTTGAAAGGGTTCTTCATTCTTCTACAGATGACACTTCTAGATTTTAAAAAAATTCTACTGAAGAATGACAACACCTGAAGATTATTTTAACATAATTCTGTTAATTTTATAAAATCACAAGAAGTCACAGCAGTTGGCAAGTCAGGAAATCCTAGCTTTTAGTTTATATGGGAAGAAGAGTGTCTCTACCAAATCACAAAATGTTCTTAGCTGAAAGGGACCCACTAGGATCATCRAGCCCAAATCTTCAGGAATGCCCAAGGGGACTCAATGGGGGATGGAACCCATTACTTTGGCACTATTAGCACCATATCAACAGCTTCCTATAAACTGATTGCCTTTTTCATGTTATGAGGTTGGAGGGGAAAAACAAAACTGAAATCTGCACACTCCAACAGATTTTTCTAGCTATTTCTGACTACAAGTTCAACATCAGAACAAAAGGATCAAAATTAACTTTCCCAAGAGGAGAAGTAACATGGAATCTGCCATGTAAAAGGAAGATCAAAAATTATTTCAATACGCATAGATTTGAGCAAACTCATACTCCTTTGATCTGAACAGTCCATATCCAAACAGTCCAGATCCATACCAGGTTTATTCCAGAACACATTGTCTCATTAGTCCAGTACGGTGTCTGAGCTGAATAATTTGTATTGAGACATTTTCCCAGGCAACTGGGAACTTCATTTATCAAACAATCCACTAGTGGAAAGGCCCAGGACAACGGCCATGAACATGATTTCCTCGCATCCTGCAGCATCTTTCACTCTTCTACCGTGAATCTTTGTCATRTACAGCAAATAACCTGTAGCTTATTGTGCATGGTAGTATAAAATTTAGAAAAATTTGTGTGCTTTTCTAATGTAGGTGTCTATTATACAGCTGTCCCTGATTGAAAGGGATGAAGTAGGATGACTGACAATTTAGGTTATTCCTGCCTTTACTGTAGTTTGCACACACCAAATGGCTATACTGAAGGTTAAAAAAAAAGTTAAAGAAATTCCACCCTAAAATATTACTCATGCRTTAGAGCAGAGACATSAACTTKTCAAGAATTTTGTTTCTGAAAACACCCTTTATCTACTTTTAAGGTAGAACTTAATAAGAATGAGGCTGTGTGCCATGATGTCAAAAGGAGGAAGGACAGGTCTCCACAGCCCAGGAGGGCTCCTTTATGCTGGTTTCTCAATCTACTTCTCCCATTCAGCCTAAAATGGGAAGCTGAATGCACATCTGTGTTTTC
Organism: Sporophila hypoxantha; assembly: GCA_002167245.1. Lineage (NCBI taxonomy): Eukaryota > Metazoa > Chordata > Aves > Passeriformes > Thraupidae > Sporophila > Sporophila hypoxantha. Next base: position 4,665,798 of record NDFG01000256.1, on the reverse strand, counting down.
TGATTGGTTCCAAAARCCTCTTCCATAATGTTATTAGAAGCTTTCAAAGCAAACCCAAGAGAGACATTTACTCTTTCAAAACCATACAAATTGGAAAGAAAAGAGAATGACGGAGAAATAAAAGGAAAAAAGAAAAAAATAAAGAAAAAAGCAAAGGAACATTTCCCTGTGTTGTATTTAGTGTTGGAGTCTGAAAGYTGTCTCATTAGAGTAGAAAAACAAATTTTAATAAAGCAGCAAATATTATACAAACAGCTTTTCTGATTTTAATTGTTTCATGTACTCTTAAAATGTAGAACCTTAAAAATTTTTTCAATACTCTGTGATTTATAGTGATCTTTTTGTAACTTCTCTTTTTAAAGTAAATTTATTGATTCCCATGCATATTGTATTTCTGTACAGATAAATTTTAAAAAATTAGGAAAGTAAAACTCAGTCTCTGTATTTCAGACACTGAAGGAAATCAAGGGCATGGAAAGTAATTTAAATGAGCAATAAAAAGCATAGATGGAACAAGAAAGATAAAATATCTCAAAACCGCAAGGTGTTTTTCTCTTTCCTTTTCTTACACTCTGAAGCACCTATCACTCAAAGACAAAAAAATTTGGCAATAACTCATTTTTTTACACTTTCAGACTATTTTTCTGAGAAGAGGAGGGGTCAGCAGAAGGTTAAAAAAGCAAGGAAGAAAGATGAGAGAAAACAACGGGAAAGAAAAAGGAATGAGACAAGAGAAGGAGGAAAGGAAGGAAGTGGCAGAAGGAAGGAAGTGGCGGAAGGAAGTGGCGGAAGAGAGAAGAAAGAAAGAAAGAAAAGCAAGAGAAAAGAACAGAAAGAAAGAAAGAAAGAAAGAAAAGAAAAGAAAGAAGAAAGAAGAAAGAAAGAAAGAAAGAAAGAAAGAAGAAAGAAAGAAAGAAAAGAAAAAGATAAGAAGCAAAGAAAAAAAAAGAAAGAAAGAAAGAAAGAAAGAAGAAAGAAAAAAGAAGAAAGAAAAGAAAGAAAGAAAGAAAGAAGAAAGAAAGAAAGAAAGAAAGAAAGAAGAAGTGGTAAATTCATTCACTGCTGTCCTTCATGGCTTATCTGCTGTGATTTACTGTTGTGATTGTTGACTAGCTGACCACTGATTTCAACGCAGGGGTATAGAAGAGACGGATTGACATGAGTTTCATTAAAATTCAAGAAACTCAACYCCACAGAGAGCATGACTAACTTCCTTACACATGACAAGAATCCCCACAGATGGTTCTTCACCCTTGCTAAAGGAATTAAGTCTACCAAAAGAATCCTTGTCTATAAGCAGCCAATTCCCCAAATCTGCAGCCTCATCTGCACAGAAATTCTTTATACTGTCATTCTTAAGTACCTTAGGGTAGCAGTGAAAGACAGGGAGCCAACAGGGAGTGCTGACTGCTGCCTCCACTACCCCTCAAGCATGCTGGTGGCATAGGGATGATGGGATTATAAAGTAAACATAATAAAACACAGTACTAGGGCATTCAGTGGCCACAGTATATTTGCTTGCTTATCTTTTCCCTGTAAGAGCTGGGGATGAAATTCCTAGTACAACTGCAAAGTTGATGTGTACAAAATTGGCAGTTATTAAACCACTAAAGTAGCCCACAAATGAGTACTGAATTTAGTTTTCTATACCAATTAACTTTTTCTTTTCATATAATTCCTCTCTTTTTTTTTTTTTTTTGTTGTTGTTGTTGTTGTTGTTGTTTTTGATCGTTCTCTCACTCTCTATAATTTCCCATCAAATGTTGGAGTTTTCTTTCTCGGCTTCTCTGAAAGTCTGTTAATAGGTGAACGCATTGTGTCACAAAGGATAAAGAAGAAAAAGCTTCATTTCACTTAAAAAAAACAAAACACAACCCTCCTGTCCTGTTTTTCTGTCAATCAAACCAGCAGTAATTAAAGAGCAGTATAACAAAGCCTTCAGCCGAAGACTACAGGAAGAAATATTTAAGAGGCACAACAGGATGAGAGAAATAAATAAATAAAAGCTTTTTTTGTGCTAAAAATGAGAAAACTGCTCTGAGGAACATTTTAAACAKTTGCTACTGAACAGGGACATTTGAAACACATGAGTTTTTAAGGGTCTAAAACCTTCATCTCTTGGAACCTAAAAGTCCCTTTGTAATAATCAAATTTGGTTCTTATAATATCAGACATGGTCTCTGAAAGCTCAGTGAGAACCCTCAGCTCCATGTCACTCAGAGCATTATGAACAGACATCATACAAAAGCTGTTGATTTCATAATCAAAATTTCATTTGACATAAGAAAGGAGAATCAATGTCTTATTCATATAAAATTCTGAAAAACAATGAACATGTCCACTGTTTCAAGAAATATCAACAGCTCTCAGTAGAGACAATCAATATAGGTCAGCTACAAACTTCTGGGTCAATGAACTTATAATAGGACCATCCACTCAGTTCAAAGAGAAGAAAAGGGCACAAAAATTACATGGGAATTTTCCAATGTTAGAAAATGACTGCCCAGTATCAAGGATATTGAAGCAAGATGGAAAAACTCATCATATTACTTAGAAAATGTCCTTTCTACCAGTTTGTCATCTCCAGATAATATCCAACTGAATTCTCAGTGCTGAGGGAGAAAAAAAAACTTTTGCAAAAAGATTTTTCCCCTCAGACCATACTTTTTTTCTGGAATTTTAGATGTTCAACTCAGCTATTCTTCCTACAGAATYCTCAGAAGAGATATTGACCTGTGGCTGGAAAAACACAACTCTCTGGCATGGATGATTCTTCTGTCATGGGTTTTTGCCATCAGAGAAAAAAGTGTGACTGTAAGTATGGATGGTGCAAAGTAGAGTAAGGCAATATGACTGATTTGTTATAAAGTTTTACAGAGCTGGCTGACAAATGGCCAAATCACTCCTTATCCCCCCAACAGGAAGTCCAGGTTCTTCCTTAGGGAGAGGGGCAAGGGCTACRAGTCAAATCCAAGACTATCACCTCTGCCTCCTTTTGCTGTGGCAGGGAAATATTATGTCCCTGTTACTAACTGGCTTTAAACTGAATTTAGGAAAATTGTGATTATAGCTGTGAAGAATACATAACTGGAAAGTGCCTTCATGCAGCCCTAGAAAATTTGTCCAGAAAAAAAACCCACCTCTGTCCCTTTTGTATCTGTTACTTTTCTCATCAATGTTTMGGACTTGTCCCTTCAAACATTTTTGCTAGATTTTTAGTATGCTGCTTCCTAAACAAGAAATTTCCCTTGGACCAAGACATCCTTTCACCATTCTTTGTCAGGCACTTTGTCAGCACATTGTGGATTCAGGGAGGTCCTTTGCACAGGCAAGGAAACCACACCATTCCCAAGAAACACGTGAAAGACATTAGCACTGGATTCTCTGTCCTCTGGTGAGCTTTCATCCAGTCTGCTTGGCCTTTGGGCCATGCATCCTGCTGTGGTCAGCCACTATGAAAAAGCAAAGCTCTTAAACTAAGTGTAGGAAGGTAATTTGGTCAAAAATTACTAAGGTGWTGCAGAAGATGATCTGTCTTGCAAAACCATCCTGCTTTTCCCCTCTGTTGTCCCCTCACTCTTTAAACTTCTTTCTTGTCATCATCATTGCCTTCAATGAGGCATCAYCACTGTTTAGAATTGTGGTGAATACAGACTGTGTAGTCCAGCATCCTTTCCTAAGGGATTCTTTTCAGTTTCCAGAAGGCACCTGGGATGGAAYCAATGCATGCTCTGAAAGCTATTGCAAGGCTCCCTAGTGAAGAAAGCTCTCCTCCCCAGTCTGTAATTAATTTTTGAGAAAAAAAAAACTATATTGTCAGTAGAAATCACTCACATTGAGATTAAAATTTAACACATTGATTCACATTGTCCCTGAATTCATCTTTCTCCAGTTTGATCGGAGCTTTTTCTGTCTCCATAATGTCAGGTGACAATAACCTCTAGGGTTTAAATGCTCTTTAACTAAAGCAATGTCACTTTTTAAAAACAAAGTATATTTTTTTAAAAAGGCAGAAAAATATGCATAATGCCTGTGAGAAATCCAGCTTGAGAGCACGTGTTTCTGAGCTGCTTTTCTTAAATCTTGCTCCCCTCTGTGCTACTCCTTAGTTGTGCCAGACTGAAMAGAAACATCATATGTCACATGATCATAATTCTTTCCCCTTCCTATGAAATGTTTGTCTGCTTTCTTTCTTTTCTTCCTGGAAACCTACTTTTGTCTCTACTTGTGTTTCAAGATCCCAGATATCTGTGTACTTCACTCCCTGCTTTAGCCAACCAGCTCTTCCAAAAAAAAAAACAAAAAAACCCACATTGCAGTAAATCATATTGCTTTGCTACCAGAGAAAGTCTGTTTTTTCCTCTACTGAGAGAATTCCACCAGCCCCAGAGACCAGGAGCCACCAGCATGTGAAAAATCAKCCCTCCTCCCTCTGCAAGGCAGCCTTTTAGCAGAACAGAGCAGAACACAGGGCTAACACTCAGAAACTTACAGCAAACCCCAACAAGCAAACAAAACAGATGCCATCTGCCACAGTCTGGAGAGCATATTCCCTGCCAGCCTTGATTCAAGACAGCCAGCATCCATTCAACTTAAAGGCTCTAAAGGAGTTTTTTTATCATGCCATGCTATGTCAGTGTTTTCTTTGTAGGGAAAAACAAAACAAAACAAAACAAACTCAGCTGATAGGATCAATGTCTATTTATTTTCATATTTTTAAAGGCCTCTCTTTGCTGTTTTCCTTTGAGAATGCTGTGCACAAGTACTGAATCTTCTCCACAATAACAGAAACTGAGGTCCCAAAGAGGTTAAAAACTTATGCTGTCAGTTTTTATTATTTATCCCAAATAAACTTATTCCTCTCTTCAACTTTCCAAGAAAATTAAAACAAAAAACCAACAAACAAACAAACAAACAAACAAACAAACAAACAAAAAACCCAGAAAACCAGCTCATGTATGCATATATGTTGAAGTTTTATGTATTTTTATCTCTGTACCAGGTTATTTTTTGCTACCATATATGTCTTGTTTGGGGTACAGAAATGAGGCTCATTTGTACCAAGACATGTACTGAAACAGAGAAAATTTTCAATTATTCAGTTGAGCTGGATCTGTTCTTGAAAGTATGGGCTGAGGAAAAGTGTTATCTTAGATGTCTCATATAGCAAGTATTCTCCAAAATATAAGCACCATATATTAATTTCTTCAGTAAAACAAATGTTCAGGCTTGTACTGGACATTTCCTTGAGTGTCTAATGACAGAAGATTTTGTCATCTCGGCTTTGCTGCTTTGGTCCAAAAAGGAATTAGTACCCTAGAAAATAAAATTATAATGTAACAAGAGACAAGTAAAGCCTCAGCAGCTGTGAGAAGATCATCATACATCACACTGTAGTATCTGCAAAAGGCAGGAAGAAGTATAAAACTAAATTTAACATGATGGTTAATACAACTTCTCTTTCCAAAATCATTTTAATAAAAAAGACTGGAATTCCATGGTGGAAAYCTTATATTGAATCAGATGTTCTTTGGTGGCTTATAACTGCCTATGTGMACATAAAATTTCATCCTCTGACACTAGAAAAAGCAAATAGCAGCTAGCACTTCTGGARAGTCCTCTTTTGAATTAATGATCATGAGCAATGACAGTCCAATGACTGTAAATGACATCAGAATGTTTTGACTGTCACACAGCAAGGCACACTCATGAGTGAGAAGAAAAGGTCTCCCTTTTTTCCCCCCTTACTGGCAATATTACAAGAAGAACTCACTCCTCATCACAGCATGGGATATGTACACCTCTCACCACTGGTGCCACCAACCCAACTGCATTCTTCCCTAAATAATAGTCCATGTCTCTCACAATTCACTTCAAAACAGAAACAAAAACAGAATGAAAACCGAAACCAAACCAAAACAAAAACCAAAACCAAAACTGAAACCAAAACCAAAACCAAAAACCTTGGTAAAACCACATCAGAATATGCCTAAAATCTTACATTTTCAAAGGATGCAGCAAGTCCCAAATTAAACRGTGTCTGAATGGAATTCAGTAAGTGGTGTCTAAGGAAATTACCAAAATGCTACTAGTACTCCAACCAGAATGTTTGTTGAATATTCTCCAATAATGTAGGATGTCTGTGTCGTTCTTATATATTTTCAGAGTAGAGCGGTTTGCATTGAATGTCAGCARCTTTTCTCTTTTAATGGAGAGTCCTGAATCCAGCCTGATATATTAGCTAAGATGATAGCAATCACACTTGCATCCGGTCATGAATCTGCAGGAAGCTCTAAAACTAAAAATAAAAAAAWTWAAAAAAAAAWTAAAATTAGCATTAGCTAATGAAGGATTTTTGTATAAAAGCTGAGAAATCACTGCTTCCTGAGAGTTACCAATAGAAAATCGACATTTTCCTCAGTAGCAGCACTTACAAAATTTTTACACTCTCTGTATGCTCTTGGAGCACATAAATATTACAAAAAGAGCTATGGACGGCTTCAAGTAATCCCAGATGATTCCAAAACATTAATAGGATAAGGATGATACTGATGTGAATACTTTGTGTTTGCTAGTACCTGGGCTTAGGATTGTTTCAAGTTTTCTGTAACCAGTATAATAGGTAATATCCACTACATATCAGTATGAATACTTAGTTGGAGAAACATAAGTATTAATAACTTTTCTTTTTTCAACGGCAGCCTCAGTTGGGAAGTGGGAATGACACTTTGGTGGGTGAAGCAAAGGATTGTCTTTCTTCTCTGCTATTAACTTGCTAAGTCAATACAGGAAAATTGCTTAGGCAAACATTTTCAAAGTTAGGTGAATAAAGTAAGGCAGTAAAGTAGATGCAGCTGTAACACCAACGTGATTCAAGGAGAACTTGAAAATCACCTAAAAAGGAATACTGCTTCATAGTGTCCTGTTCCAGAGCTGTGCATACTCAGATAACCTCAGCACAGAAATGGTGGTAGACAGGGAGTTGAATCAGAAACAATAAGATCAAGGGGACAAGCTGGCTTTGTAACCCACACCATGCTGAATCACAGGTTTCTGCTCCTGAGTGGTGRTATATTGATTATATGTAAGAAACTACAGAGCCTATCAGAGTAAGATCTATGAAACAGACCGACAAACTTTTGCTCCAAAATATTTAATCATACTTTTAAAATTATGTGTCATAGCTCTTTTTAGTTCCAGGAAGCCATTCAAGAGATAACTGTTCAGAAAGAACAATCCCTTTTTCCTGAAAATCCAAGTCTGAGCCTTCAGAAATCACATCATCTCAAGTCACTAAGCTCCTGCAGTACATTTTGTAAAGATGAGAGCTGATTGTAATTGCCCTTGGAGGGAGTGATTTCTGAGTCGGAGAAACACAACACTATCTATGACTATGAAGAGTTTATTTTCTTTTAATTTAGTTTGGGGTAGAAGGAAATAAAAGGGGGGTGAGTGTTGCGGCAGTTTGGATGAATATAATAAAAGATCATATAATAAAACATCTGTTAAGAACATGTGTTGGAACTCCAGGGTATACACTGAAACTAGTCAGTAATATCTGTGAGTGAATCAAAGAATGAATAAATAAGTGTATAAAATCATGATTCCTTCCATCATCCCTCCCCTATGGAGCCTGAAAGGATTTTCTAAGTCTTGTCAAGGATAGAGGAACCTAACATCTCTGCAGCTGTTATTCAGTACAACATCCTCACATTGACAGATCTATCAAACTAGAGAGGATTTCAAGACTAAAGAAAATAGGAAAGGCCACTGTAAAAGAGAAATCATGGCCCGGAGAACTTTTGTCAGTGAGAAACGGCCAGGAAGGAAATGAGAAGTTCAGAGAAATTAGGTGACCTGCTCTAGAATGCCAGAGGTGGGAAAAGAGTCAGAGCTTAATGGTTTCTCTCTATTAGTGAATGCATTTCAGCAAATAGTTTGTACTATTCTCTGAGAGTTCAAATGGGTGCTAGTGTGTGTAGACCTCAGTTTACTGTTCCAGAACCACTTCAGAGACCCTGGTTCATCTCCATTCCAAAGGGTCAAAGGCAGCATTTTTTATCATTAAAAAACTCACTGCACCACTTATGGATTCCAATGCCCTGCTGGGAGCACCTCACTTTCCATCATTTTGCCGCCTTACCAAAAATTACTTTTTCTACTTGTCATRTATTAGAGAGCTTCTCATTAATGAGTGACAGGTATGTAAGTGGACCGGGATGAATAAAGAAATCTCCAGGAACTGTAAAAAATGCTATGAGATCCTGCAGGAAACCTGTAGCAGCTACAGGAAGAGAGCCAAGATACCCAAATTCAGCTAGATATTGTTTTAGCCAAGCTTTAGCCAAAAGCCCATTCTTCCTCTTTTAGAAGCAGGTGGCTGCAGTTAAAAGCAATACAGCCCCAATCACTTACAAGCTAGTTATCTTTMAATTGTTTCCTTGAAAGTTGGATGATGATGAGATATTTTCTATGTGTCTTTCCCTTTTTGAATTTCTGCTCTGAGTTTCTCCTTACAGGCATGTTGCAATAGCTGCTGGCTAAAAGAAGTAGCCAAGGGAATGCAGRCATTCTCAGTTCTCATTAGGATATTGGAAAAAAAGCATTATCCTCTGTCTTTATAATTATAGTGCTGGGGAGATATTATAGCAGCAGTAAAGGTAWGAAAAAATATTTTGTCACATTCCTTTCTCCACTACCTGGATGGCACTGTGGAAAATATCAACAAAACAATGTAAATAGGGCTTTATGAACTCCCTAACACTGGGACATYGATGCCTTGAGAGGAAGCACACAAAAATAAGCAATTCAAAATTAAGTAAACATTGGGTAAAATGACATCTACATTGACACCAATAGGTCTAGAAAGCCTTAGTGAAAAGGATTCATCAACAYAGTAATTTAAATCTCCAAAGTTTTCAAATTCTTTCCTCATCTTCTATCTCACAATTCCTGAACTATGAGTGCACATGAAGCTAAGTAAAGAGTAATTGTAGCACAGTTGTGGTTTTTGACCTGTAATTTAGAAGCAAGCACAAAGAGAAAACAATTTATGAAAAGWCAACTACTCACTTGAAGCTCCATACCTTGGAAGATTTCAGTCTTATGCTGCAGCCCAATATCCTACACACTTCCTCTCACCTATGAGTTTTCTCTTTAGTGCTTCAGTATACTTTTTACATTCTTTGTATTTCAAAATGTAAGATCACAATAGGTCAATTTTAAACTGGATCTCATTAATGAGACAACTAACTGAAAAATCAATGATCAGTTTTGAATATTAGCTTGAGGCCAGGTGTTCATTGCCCACATTTTCTGGGAGCCAGGGAGAGTGCCTTACTCTTTATTTCATCATGCCTCTCAAGAGGTAAGGTAAATCATAAACTGGTGAGAGACGTTCCTGTAGCAGCCTTACCAGCTGMAATTTTCTATTCAGAAGTAAAAATGGACTTCAGGACTTTTTCCTCTTGCCCTGAAAATATGCCTGAATTTTGCCTTTGAGACATCAGGTTTCAAAATTGAAGCACTCCTTGGTCTTCAGTTTTTGGTCCTCATGCTTTTGGATAGCTGTCAGAGTGCAAGGGTGTGCACACCTCATGAGTGGACCCCACAGAACTGGGAACCATGAGGCTCATTGGCTGTTTGCAACTCTCCCTTGGCTTAGGTGGGAGAAAAAAACAGTGATCTAGAGAAAAAAATGATGCCAAGCACTATCACCAAATCATAGAAATGTTTATTCTGGATTTTTTCCCCCAATCTAATTGCATTTTAAAATAGAATCAGATCAAATTAAACAGTCAATTTATTTTCTCCATTTCCTATGCTCACAAAGAAAAAAAAAAAGACATCTGTTGGGTTTAAAACATTTGAACAAGTACCAAAAACTATTATATATGGGCTCAGTTCTCACAGCAGAAGAGAAACAACTTTTAAACATGCTGGCCTTGGGTTGAAGTCATTGTGTTTACCTAAAATGTTTTCCCAACTGACACAAACACATGTAGGCACACACAAAACAGAATCTATTGACCRTTGCGGAGTTACTGACCAAGAATGTGAAATAATATGTTTCTTTTCCAAGGAAGTGAACCACTGTCATAGCCCAGCATTTGCCCTCAGTGCCTCTGGCATTGCTTTGTTGAAGAAAGGACCAAGCCTCATGAACAAGGAGCACACACCACCTGGTGGGCAGCAAAGTGGACCCTTAGGGCAGAGGAAGGCTTTGTGTGGTACCATCCTGCTCCCCACCCACCTGGGCTCACTGCTCATGGCTCAAGCCTGAGACATAAACTCAAGAGGAGACCAGAAGTTGGCTTCAGGAGGTGCTGGGGAAATTGCATTCACCTGCTGGCCTGTCATCTCTCCTGGTGAGCACAAAACAATTTGTTCTTATGTATACTAAACCTGGTGTAGTAGGATAAAACCATGGGGCCTTCAGGAGGATGGTGCTGGGGAATCAAACTCAGGTACTGGAAACATCAATTTGTTCCAAAACCAGTTTGTTTGCCTTATTGGGAAGAGCATCCCTTAATTAGGCTGAAGGATGTATGAAAACAGAATAGGCTGCCACCTTTCTTATTGAGAGGTAAAAATTTTCTGTCACAAATGATATATGCCATAGACATCAGGCATTTGTTTTTGGGTTTTTTTTTCAGTTATCCCTTATATATTTTTTTTTAACCTGGTCCCTGAACTTCACCCTTGTGAATTTGCCTTAGGCTATATCCTCTTTTCCCAGCACAATGCCAAAAAGGTCATTTCTGGTCACTGGAGGTTKTGGCTCCAGGGAAATTCTCTTGAGCTCCACTACCCCAAGACAGAATATATAGTGATTTTGGGAAGAAGAAACTATAATCCTGAAAATAGTATTTCTGTAACTCTAAAAATATATTATTTGCCTGTCAATTATCAATTAGTGGGGCTAGCATGATCTGATTTTCTGAAAAYTGTGTTTTGATTAATCAAGAAATCTTAGATGAATTCTTACACAAAGTATGAGATAATTTTTAAATTTCCAGATCTTTTTAACAAGCAAAAGTCAGGATACTTCTCAGAAAACACTTCTATGTGAGTGTTATTTATAAGTGAGTAAAACCTTGTTGGTTGTTTTTCACTTGAGCTTGCTTTAAGAAATTATACTTATTGTGGTGTTTTCTATGCAATGTTGGCCCAACACTGTCTGCCAGGATGAAGCATTCCTGTCTGAAATTTTAAAAACTGCCAGTATTGTTACCAATTGGAAAGAGAGTCCAGACATGGGAAATTTCAGTAAAAAACAGCACTGACTTTGTTTCCTAAGCTGCCTGGCTCTGTGATGCCATTTTTCCCACAGGATGCCAACACCTTTTACAACCTGGGCTACCTTCTGCTGCTGATTGCATCCCTGTCACCACTCCACAGAGCTGCCAGCCCAAAGCATTTACAAACCATGAAAGGCTGCTGAAAACCACACAATTTTCAAATGATGGATTTGAGGCTGTCCTTTTCTGCCGTTCAGCTGCTGACCCCTCAAGGTGTGCATGTGTGAGGTGTCCAAGATCTTTTTTTTTTGCAAGTGTGAAAGAAAAAAAAACAAAAATAAGCAACTTCTTGGTTTCCTTCTAATTAAAGGTGAGGCTTGCAATGATTGACKTCTGCTTCCTATTTTGGAGGTCTGAAAGAAAAATCACATTAAAACTTTAGGAAATAATGGCTGTTAGTAAAATTTTAACAAATCAGGGCTGGAATAAAAGGCAGTGTGTTCTCTGGCCTTGTATAACCACAGGAGATCTAATGCACACCCTGGCAGAGTGTGACTGCCAAGCACACAGCACTGATGAAGGTGCAGCACTGAAATGACAGGAGACAAAATACTTGTGAAAGATGCTGGGAAAAACTTCCTTCTGATAGAAAGCTTTAATGTTTCCAGAAAGCAGGCTGGATATTAGTTGCAATTTTGCTCTTCCCTGAAAGAGTCTCAGAGAATGACCTGCATGGAATTCAATTTCTTTCCCTTGAAAGGAGGCAGAATTGAGTCAACCCAGCCAGAATTTGAACCTGTGGCTCAAGGGAGTCTAAGTAATTCAACCCTTAGGCATGACTTTTAAGCCATCACCCTCCAGCGTATGATAAAAGGTATTTTATAAAGAAAGGAAGTGGAATTGTAATGAGGGGAGTTTTGGGTGAATCATAAAGTGAGACAGGCTTCAGATATTTTTGGAGGGGGTCATAAAATCACTTTTTTTTTTTTTTTTTCAGATTATGGGAATAACAGCAGGAAAAACAATTGGGCTAAAAACATCTTCCAAATACTGAGTTGAACTCAAGATTTTATACTATTTGAGAAAGTTTTAAAAAGTTGTGGTGTGGGTTTTCTTTTTTTTTTTGCTAGTTGCTTCCTCCTGACTTTCTGCTGTCATCTGTTCCTGAAAAAGATCTTGACAGGAGGCAATGTTTGTAGCTCTATTTCTAACACTTCTGAAACTGAAAATAATGGAAACCATATGAAAAAGTTCAATCTCTTTTCCAGTTGCAAACCGAGGAGCTGAAAGTTCAGTAGAATGTWCATGAAAATATTTATAGTAGTAATTTTTTTGATACTTTGCTTCTGAGACTCTTTCTCCCTCAATTTATACATAAAATTCATGGTGAATGTGACCTTAGCTGTGGTGTTGCTTCTGCCTTTGAAGTAAATTTAGGTTAGAGAAGTAAATTTAGGTTAGAAAAGTAAATTTTTTCATTTTCTTGAAAATGCTTAAACTTTGTCCCTGTAGGGACAGCTTTTGTTTGTTTCAATCATATAGAGTTTGGATTTTGCTCAAAATCAGGCAAACTCCCATATGATGCTCTTTAATATAACTGCAGATATTGATATTTTCCCTATGAAAATGTATGCACCAAATTGTATCTGGTGAAAATGAGTTCCATATTTTTCAGTAAGTTTTAAATGAGTTGCCTTTGAATTTTGCTGAATATTTCCATATGTTTCCATTATAAGAAATCAAAATAYGAGCACTTTACTCATTTCAATACATCATTTATTTATAAATACACGTACTGCAGTTATTTCAGAAAAGAAAGCTGTTTCTAMMRTTCCCAAAGATACTCCAGRGGCTGGAGCACCTCTCCTGTAAAGACAGAACAAGATAGCAGGGAGTGTTCAGCCTGAAAAAGAGAAGGGAGACCTTTTTGCAGCCTTTCCATTCTTGAAGGAGTCTTAAAAAAAAAGAGAGAGAGTGACCATTTCCATTGGCAGATAGTGACAGGACAAGGTAGAATAAATTTAAACTAMTGATAAGAGATTTATATTAGATATTTGGAAGAAATTCCTTACTGTGAGGGTGGTGAGGCCCTAGGAGAGGTTTCTCAGAGGAGCTGTGACTGCCCCATCCCTGAAATTGTTCAAAGCCAGGTTGGACTAGAGCAACCTGGGATGGTGGGAGGTRTCCCTGCCCATGGCAGGGGGTTAGATTATTAAGATTAACAAAATTAACAAGATTATCTTTAACTCAAGCCATAGTGTGATTCCATCATTTGTATTCCTTACATCTAAAGACATTTTCTCTCTTCAATATCATATTTTTGTCTCACCAGGTAACCAAATTGGAACACATTGCTCTGGGTCAGAYTTCCTTTCCTTTTATTCTATGTGCTCTGCAGCCGAACTCTTTCTGAGTAATTCTTTCTGTTGAGTCAAATTCATCTCAACAGGCAGGATCCTTCTCTTCTCCCACCTTTAGATCCCAACAGAGTATAGGAGCAAACATGWGCTGCATTATTTCCTTTCTATCAAAAAGTTACCCTCTGTTCTTTCACCTAATTTTGTGAAATCACTTTGGGATTTTCTTATAGTTCTCAATGGGCTTCAAAAATTTTGAAAAAAATGGATAATTTTTGGGCAGAACAATTCCTCAAAAAACCAAATACAGCTTGCCCCAAACCAGAAAGTTCCAAATAGAAATAATTAGGTAGTAACAGGTTTTATAATGAAAATATATGACTTTTTACAATTTTTTAAATAGCTGATTCAGGCTGCAGCACAGTCTTGTTATTGTTGTGCAGTGCTTAAATGGAAAAAGGTCTTTCCTGCCACTCAGCCCACCCCACTAGTGAGGGGTCTGGGTGTGCACRAGGAGCTGGGAGGGGGCACAGTCAGGACAGGTGACCCCAGCTGACCACTGGGGTGTTCCACAGGGCATGGGGCCATGCTCAGCATGAAAAACTGATCAGAAGAAAAAGGAAAGAGAGGGCTATCAGATGGTGTTGGGTCTTTTCAAGTCATTCTTACATGTTACAGTAATCCCCTGCTTTCCTGGGGATTGCTGAACGCCATGGAAAGTGGTGGGTGGATTCCTTGTTTTGTTCTGTTTGTGCACATGGCTTTTGTTTTACCTTTTAAACAGSCTATATCTCAACCCATGAGTTTTCTTCCTTTTTCAGTTTTTTTCCTCCATCCCACTGTGGGAGTTGGAAGGACAGAGAGTGAGCAAAATGCTTCATGAGGATTAGTTGCCACTGGGGCTGAACCAAGRCAAAGGGACTCAGTTCTCATTGATGGAAACATAAGTGATGAACCAGAATATTTCATGGTAACCCTCTGTAATCACCATGTTGCCATGGATTATCAGCTCTCAGCTCCAGGTCTGGGAATTTAGAAGATGGTTTGGTCTTTTTTTGCTTGGTTTTGGTTTTTKGACAGTATTCATCCCTTTGCAGTCCTGTTGCTATATACATATATACACACAAAACCTATTTTTCCTATGAGGATTTATTAGAAACTTTATATTGCATTAAAAAAGGGCAGTGTTCAACACTCTTCCAGTGCATCTTCCTCTGGTTTATAGAGAGCTGYTGTTGAGTGGCACACACTTGGTAGAGCTGAGAATGCCCCTTTCCAAAGCAGCCCTAACCCTCAGAGCGATGGAGTTCACCCCTCAGTTTTATTACGTGTAACTCATTTGTTGCTGTGCCATGCCAGCTTGATTTAACTAGCACATGTGAGCAATGGCAACACAAGCCTGATTCCTGAGCATTTAAAACTAGCTGTTGAAGGCAGATGGCATTCTCCAGTTCTCACACTGCTCTACTGCAGAGAACTAAAGTTTAAACTATCAGCTACCTGCCATTTTTGAAATTGCTGCAGATAAAAACTCTTTGATGATTTCAGATTTCTGCTGCTTGCTTGCAGGCTTACAGAGAATAATTGCTACCATAAGAAAACTACTGAAATAGACAATAAACTGMTTTTGGCTGGAAGTACATTGTAATTCTGTTCTATATTGGTATGTGCTGCACCACAGAGACAAGTGTTTCTTATAAACAACAACAAAAAAAATAGCTAAACTGAGGTGGAAGAAAAACAACCCACCAGTTTAATAGTTCTGATACAATAATCTGTGAATCAGCTAACGTGGAAACTTAATTGTTGCTGGAAAGATTAAATAGGCTATGTCTGGTATAAAACACGTGGGGCCATATGCCATCCTGCAAGGGTGCAGAATAAAGGAACGAGGCACAACATAATCCAGAACAAAGACCCCATCTGCAAGGGAAAACCATTAATGTGATATGTTTCTCTCATTCTCCTTTGAGGTCTTATTGCTGTGCTGTGTTAAATGTGAAGATCATCTAGCCTCTCTCTTCCTCCTCAAGATCTTCCACTTTATCTGGCCTAGGTCCTAAGTAGCTCTTTTTGTACTGCTCACTGCAATAGYACTGAAGGTTTATTTTCATTGGTTAGACACCATGGCCCTCAAAATTTTTCAGACTTCTTTGGCTGTGCATTAAAACAATTATGTTTTATATTTTCACTTACTTGAACAAGTTCTGTAGTATTGACTTGCCTTCGTCTTATCATCAGAATTGRACAAGACTTTTCAGAATCACAGAAAACCTGAGGTTTGAAAGARTGTCTGGAGGTCACCTGGACCAACCACCCTGCTTAAAGCCTGGTCAAATAAAGCAAGTTGCTTAGGACATTACCCAGCTGGATTTTTAATATTTCCACCAAGGAAGACTCCACACTCTCTATGTAAACCTGGGGAATTTTTAGTGTTTGATCAACATAAACTATTGGGGTTTTTTTTCTTTTTTTCTTGTGTTTTAAGGAGATGTCTTTGGTTTGGTTTGGTTTGGTTTGGTTTTTTTTTTTTTTCACTTTATGCCTGGTGATTCCTGTCCTTTTACTGGGCACCACTGGCAGGAGTCAGGCTTTGTCTTTTTTACACCCTGGCAACAGGTGTCTATTCATATAGACAAGATCACCCTGGAGCTGCTCAATCCTAGAGGACACTCCACTTTTCTTGACTTCATGTCTTGAGGCTTCAGCTCTGCCACTCACGATAAACTTTATAAATGGTGTAGCATCYGACTGCAAACAAAACTATTTACAGGAAAATGCATCTGTTCATTCCTTTAAACCTATTTATTGCATTGATTCTAACTGCTTTAATTACTTAATCAAATATTGTATAGCCTCAAATCAAATGCCTCATGGACATCTAAGAGCACTGTACCAGCACTGTTGCATTTATTAATTTAACACATGCTCCTCTCAAATGAAAATGTCACATTAGTTAGATGGAATCTACTTTGCATAAAATAAGTAAGAATGAATCTCTACTAAATATATAGTTATTCAGGTTTATTGTTTCCTCTTGAAAACACCAGCACTTTTGTCACTGCTTCTCCAAATTATCTCCAACAGTCCAAAATTTTTTGAACATTGACACAGATATGTCAGAGATGGTCTCAGACAGTTTTTTTAGAATTCTTTGGTATAAACTATAAAAAATKCTAATGCAAATATATCAGACTTAATATCAGCAGCCCAACAGGCTTCAACGATTCCTCGGAGCTGAAATYGTGTCAACTTATTCTATGAGTACATCTTCCAGCTTGTCCCAAATTCAGAAGTGAATGATGCATCAAAATGTTTGCCCTTTTTTTGCATTAGTGTAATATTCACCATTAAACTTTTTTCCTGATTTCTRMCCAGAAGTTMCAATATTCCAGCCTAAGTCCATCAAAATGGACCACCTTTTTCCCATCCCTATGCAGACTGAGGAAGCTGAAGGCAGCAGTAAAATTCATAACACTCTCTGCATTCCTTCTACTTTGTGCTAAATGGGTAAAAATTTCCAGGTTCTCTGTTGTTAACACACCCTTTTTGCATTGGTTCTTTAATTCATGAGTAATCTAGCTGCTCTCTCAGACAACTTGACAGCTTTTAAGGAGACAGGACTTAACAGAGCTTCACGGATTCTCCTTCTCACCCACACCTGCTCTCCCAGCGCAAGTCCTCAAAGATTTTACAAGAGCAGTGTTCTAACTGCCATGCCACACACAGCTCCCCAAATCAGAAATATATTTCTAAAATCTCCTTCCATTATTTTCTTTTCATACCTGGTCATTTTTTCTTCTGAATAATAACTGAGTAAGGAACATAAGGAAAGCAGCAGTTTTATTTTGACAAACATTGCCAGTATTTATTTTCTTTTGTTAAATCACTCCTTCCTGACTGGTTACCACCTATGGATTTTAATGTTTTATCCAGATAAATCTTCTACCCTTCTACCAGTTTTTGGGACCATAATTAAGGATTTTAGATTAGATGTGTTTAGTGTTGAAGCCCAGCAGCCATTCAAAGGTGCATTCTAAACTAACCTTCCCTTTGTCCAGATGAGTCTGCAAGGATATCCTTCATATACTCTATCCTTGCTCTGTGAAAAGAGCAGAAATTTCTATMACCATAATTCTACCACCTCCCTCCCTGTTGTTGCTTGCTATCCCCTTTTCCATCTCCCTACTCATCTCTCACCAGCTGCTTGACCTGCTAATGCAATTTTGCTGAATGTTATGAACCATTATTTTCCAGGTCCTTTTTCCCTGGAAAAGTGGCTGTGATACCATCTACCAATTTTACTTGCTTAGAAACCTGGCTTCCTCAGGCTCTGTAGCTGCCTATTCAATCTAACAGTTTGATGCTTCTAGTCCATTTGCCTAATGGTCTTTTGTAGAAGTACTTGTGCCCCTTTAATCCACAGGAGAAGCTAATAATAACAAAAACACATTTCCATGTCATATTGATCAATTATTGTTCATTATGTGCAGAGAAGGACTCTTGCTAAAAGAAAGTGCTAAAAGCACTGGCTCTCCAAATGTCCTAAAATGTTTAAGAGCCATTAGGCCAACAAACTCAATTCCATCTCTTCACAAATGCTCAAGAAACTCAAATATCACCAATATTCAACGAGTAGTGAATCACAGTGTCTGCTGTATAGAAACCAGGTACATTTCTTCATTTATGTTTTCATGGTCAACTCGTACAACTTCCACAGCAAATAAAGTACTAAAATAGCCTTTTTCTACCTGTCCATRATTTTTAAATTCAAAAAATCTGATTTTACGGTCATCTCCTCCTTTAATCAAAAGTTTCTAATGTTCCTTTTTATTAAATTGGAAGAGGATATTACCACAGCTGAAAAGAAAAAAAAAATCAAAAAACAAAATAACCCACAAACACACAAAAAACTCCAAACCCACAACAAATCCACCCAAAACCAAGCAAAAACAAACAAACAAACAAACAAACAAACCAAACAGCTAAAACCCTAAAAGCAAAAGCAAAAACCAAACAAAAACAAAAAAAACCAACAATGACAAGATGGGGAGGGGGAGAAGATCAGGAGTGAAAAACCCCAGAGAACAAAAAGCACAGGCAGCTGRAGAGTTAGATGTTTTCCTATAGTTTTAAAGCCAGGTTTGCTGCACCCTTAAATACACGTTTATCTCATACATCCAAGTCCTCACAGAGCTGAGATTACTATGTTGTGTGAGTATACACACCACCACCACCCCCACACACACACCTCTCTTGATATTTCCTTACTGAACCAGTATTGATTTCTCTCCTAGACCTCATTTCATATTGTGCCCTGAAAATTAAATGATCTATTTAGTTTCAATATGGCCCAGGATTCTAATTGGATTTTGAGGCAGTAATTTATGTAATATTAATGGATACTTTCAGAAAACCGCTAATTAACAGCTGACCTTTATTTTTTCCTAAGAAGAAAGAAAGCAAGAAAGAAAGAAAGTAGAAAGAAAGAGAGAGACAGAAAAAAAGAAACAAAAASCAAAACATTAAAAAAGCAAGTAGTCTGAATTTAATTAGCAAAAGCCAGCACACATCAGGGACATTTTGGGGACCATCAAAATACATTATGTATTTGATCACCTTATGCCTATAAAAATGGCTAAATAATTTTAATGCAATTCAATAAAATGTGTTTTCAATGAGAGGGTTCAGCTCTGGGTGATAGATTAAAAGCTTCATATAACCCAGAGATTTTATAAGCTACTGGCAAAAAATTCAAAGTAAAAGATTATATTTTCTTTGCTTCTTTTATATAGCAAGATACCTTCATTTTCTTTTTTTTTCCTTTTATTTTTTTTCTTTAGCAGTATAAATAAATATATTCAGAATAATTTAAATGCTTTATGAAGAGAAAAAGAGGAAGATTCAGAGCTATCACCTCATCATTAAAAAGACAAAATTCACTTGCTTGTTCAGAAGCTGTTTTACTTCTTATTGTCATGTAACCCCCTAAAAATCTAGGATTTAGGGAAATGTACCCTGGGACGCCCAGAACAATACTGAACCTCACAGTAAATTGATACTTTCACTATGGTCTTAATAATTAAACATGGTAGCATTTTGAGAAACTTTCTTTTAGAAACACATTGTTTGTATCAACAGTTATGGATTGATTGTACAAAATATTATGATGTGTAAAACTGAGAATGACTGTAACAAATATAYACTTAATTCTCCATTCATCACGGCTTTGTATTGCCTTTACAGTTGTGTCCTTTGTATTTCGTGATATTTTACTGTCTTGTACTTTAATGTAAGTAGCTGAATGAAAAAGAAGATGAGTAATCAGGGCCATAAATAAAAAATCCACWTGTACTCTGCATCAAGGTATACATCAGCTTTAAGTCTGGTCTGGTTCATATTAGTCCAAATGACTGACATGTGAGTATTCACTAACAAAAGCTAAGCCTCTTCAAAACTGTTTAAAAATCRTCTAAAAATGAATTATTAAGTTTTTAAAAAGAAAAATTCCTGTTGTGGGTAAACCAGTCCAGTGGAGTTCTTAAGTGTGAATACAAAATTGGATTTAGGGACTTCAAAGCTGAGCATTGCAATAGGCAATTATTTTTCAGTCCTTTATTCTTATCATGGGATCCATGATCTCCAATTAGGCAGTGGGGTGTCTGATGACTTACATAGAAAAAAAAAATCATCCTTTAACATGAGATTCAAGAAGACTACAAAACAGATATTTTCATGAGAGATACACAATAGTTCTTGGAATCTGATAGCACTTAGATATGAGGTCTGAACAATTTATTTCTGTCAGTATAGGAATAAAAACAGGCAGGATTGCCTGAGGAACTAGGAACTCAGGACTGCAGGCATACATTAGTATCCTAAACTGTGTTTACTGAAATTTAGGTGTACATATGCCATATTTTCAAAGAAAATAAACAATTTCTGGTATTTCTTTGGCTTCAATCCCTGGATTTTATGATTAATTGGGACCTGACTTGAACAGYCTGTGAAAGAGTTGAAGACTCACAGAAAGAGGAACTGTCCTAATTTCTATCATCTGTATCAAAAATCCCCTGCATGAGTCAAAGTATGTCAGAGGCATCTTAATGAGAACTGACCTTTAAAGTCTATGGTGACCCTCCTTTTGTGCTCAGTAGGCACCACAGGTGASCCTCAGGGACAGGGAGGCAGGGACATGCAGCACAGTAAATCCAGTGTGTGCAGACATAACTGAGAAAATTTTGTCTGGGAAAGAATCCCACACTTATAAACTGAAGTTTCCTTCAGAATTATCCAAATTTCTTCTTGTCTATCAGTTCATCTTTGCATAATGTTATTTTTTCTATGACATTGTTTGTTAATTGATAGCAAGTCATGTTAGACCTATAAAAATATTTTAACACAGATTTTTTAATATTTAAAGAAAATTTGACTCTGTAATGTTGCATATGTGTGTGTACATATAAGTTGTTGTTGTTGCTGTTGTTATTGTTGTTATTGTTGTTGTTGTTGTTGTTATGTGCTTTGCTCCACCAGTGATAAAGTCTAGCTTACAGTAATCAGATATGTTTACAAAACATCCTGGAGCCTGAGAAAAGATTCATCCGTTTCTATAAGTACACCTAATCAGGGAATGGATTTTTTTAAATCTTTCTAACCACCCAAGTATAGTTTTATTTTCTTTTCAATCACAGATGTGCTTGAAAGCATCACTTGATATGTCCCCAAAAGTTTATTTCTGCTGTCTGAATGTATGAAAAACAACAATAAATGGTATCAAAACTTATTTTTTCAATTAAATATGAGTGGAAAACAGATGAATGGAGAAGTCAGGTTATTTGGTCAATGCCAGACTGCAGATCAGTGGTGAAGCTGGGAACTAGAGTTGTGTTTCACAGTTGCTGGCTAATGTCCTCTGATCGTTATTTAGCACCACCTTCCCTAGCAAGAAACTATAGATTGGACTTACAAATTCTCATCAAGCTGTTAAGACAAGATTTTTTTCCTCATAGGTTCTGCGGTGACCAGCCAAATTTACATTTAAATGACTGAAGCCTGTTTACTTCCACTGTCTCCATTGAAGATGGATGAGGGTTTGCTTTTGGGAAGCAGCTCCCAGACAGGCTTGCATTTTTCCTTAACTTCTTCCCTCCCTTCTTTGAAGTTTAGCGCTGAGAGGAGTGAATTGAATTCCTCTGCTCTGCATTGTGGCCGGGTGATTTTACATTTTCTTAACATCTCTTTGTTTACGGGCCAGACACTGCTCAGGGAGCAGAAACCAGGTTCAGAACCCTCCCTGCCAGAGCATCAGAAATGTCACTTGAGGAGCAGAGCAACACGATTATTGTCATTATTCTTCACTCCTCTAAGGACTGTTTCCAGGTCGTAGACAMCTATTGTGGATGCTTTGGGAATAATGAAAACCATTAACAGATTTTTAATGTGACATGGTAACAGACCAAGCAGAGACTTATAAAACAATAAAGCTTTACAATCAATCTGATGTGTAACTAGGCACTGATGGGAGCAGGTATAACATCAGTTAGGGATGAATTTTAACTCTTCTTGGCGCCCTGGTGATGCTGAGACGCTGAAAGCTATCTGGGTCAGATGCATAGCTGTTTGGAGGTTCATAACCTTCGGGGAGTTTTTGTCAGGCGATCAGCTGAACCTGATGCAGCACCAAGTAAATGAGCCAACAGGCATCCCCTGAGACTGGGCGAGGAGTGTTTGTATCCCTCCAGGCAGCAGAACTGAGACAAGGGTTACTTGGGGTTTGTTTTTGTTGGTGTTCAGTCTTGACTCTGGTTTAGTTGCTGTTTTATTGGAGTTTTTTTTATTCTTTCTTTCTTAAAGCTAAAAGACTAAGACAGAGCTGCCATGCCATGACCATGTGCAACTGTGGGCTGTGGAAATGCTCAGTAAAAGAAATCAGAAAAATCAAATTAGAAATTTRTTTTAAAAATCAGATTTACTTTACTCGTTCACTGATCTGTTCTGCTGTCTTGGCAAATCACATTGCCTGTTTGGGACTGAGTTTCCTCGCCTCACCTGTGTCTGATTTGACCTTCTTACATTTTCATAAGAATTTCTTTTCTTTCTTTCTTTCTTTCCTTTCCTTTCTTTCTTTTCTTTCTTTCTTTCTTTCTTTCTTTCTTTCTTCTTTCTTCTTTCTTTCTTTCTTTCTTTCTTTCCTTTCTTTCTTTTCTCTTTCTTTCTTTCTTTCCTTTTCTTTCTTTTCTTTCTTCTTTCTTTTCTTTCTTTCTTTTCTTTCTTTCTTTCTTTCTTTCTCTTTCCTTTCTTTCAATTTCTTTCTTTTCCCTTTCTTTTCCTTTCTTCCTTTCTTTTCCTTCTTCTTCTTTCTTCCTTTCTTCACTTTCTCTCCTTTCTTCTTCCTTTCTTCCTTTCTTTCTTTCTTTCCTTTCTTTCTTCTCTGTCCTTCCTTCTTCCTTCCTTCCTTCCTTCTTCCTTCCTTCCTTCCTTTCCTTTCCTTCTTTCCTTACCTTTCTTCCTTCTCTTCCTTCCTTCCTTCCTTCCTTCCTTCCTTCCCTTCCTTCCTTCCTTCCTTCCTTCCTTCCTTCCTTCCTTCCTTCCTTCCTTCCTTCCTTCCTTCCTTCCTTCCTTCTTCCTGTCCTTCTTTCCTTTCCTTCCTTCCTTCCTTCCTTCCTTCCTTCGCGTCTTCTCTTCCTCTTCGCCATTCCTTCCGCGCCAACTTCCTTCCGCCACTTCAAACTTCCGCCACCTTCCTTTCCGCCACTCCTTTCCTTGCCATTTCCTTCCTTGCTACTTCCTTCGCCTTCACTTCTGCTCTTCCCGCCCTTCCTTCTTTCCGCCTCTCCTTCCTTCCTTCCATTCCGTTCCTCATCCGCCACTTTCCTTCCTATCCCACTTCCTTCCTGCACTATGCCTCTTCCGCCACTTTCCCCTTTCTCGCCCTTCCTTCCCTGCACTTCCTTCCTTCCGTCCTTACCTTCCTTCTTCCATCCTTCCTTCCTTTTCCTTCCTTCCTTCCTTCCTTCCTTCCTTCCTTTCCTTCCTTCCGTCCTTCCTTACCCTTCCTATTTCCTTCCTTCCTTCCTTCCTTCCTCTCCCTTCATCCTTCCTTCTTCCTTCCTTCCTTCCTTTGCTCTTCCTTCCTTCCTTCCTTCCTTCCTTCCTTCTTCCGCCTGTTCCCTTCTTCCGACCACTTCCTTCTCTTCGAACTTATCCTTCCTTCCGACACTTCCCTTCCTTCCTAGGCTCTACTACCTTTCTTCCTTCACACTCCTTCCTTCCTTCCTCTCCTTCCTTCCCTTCCATCCTTCCTTCCTTCCTTCCTTCCTTCCTTCCTTCCTTCCTTCCTTCCTTTCCTTCCTCCTTCCTTCCCTTCCTTCCTTCCTCCTTCCTTCTTACCTTCCTTCCTTCTTTCCTTCCTTTCCTTCCTTCCTTCCTTCCTTTCCTTCCTTCCTTCCTTCCTTCCTTCCATTCCTTCCCTTCCTTCCTTCCTTCCTTCCGCCCCTTCCTTCCTTCCCTTCCGCCCCTTTCCTTCTTCCTTCCGCCCCTTCCTTCCGCCCCTTCCTTCCGCCCCTTCCTTCCGCCGCCTTCCTTCCTGCCTTCCGCCCCTCCCTTCCTTCCGCCCCCTTACCTTCCTTCTGCCAAAACTTCCTTCCTTCCGCCACTTCCTTTCCTTCCTTCCTTCCTTCCTTCCCATCCTTGTATTGCCCTTTGTTTTACAGTGCTGACAGTTTCTATATTGATGTGTGGTTTCAGCATTCTACATTTCTGGATCTTTGGGCTGAACTGTCTTTACAGTCTGGAAGAGCACAGCACTGACTATGCTAATACAGRAGCTAAGGTTTAGAGCATCATAGCGGGTGATAACAAGATATTTACAGCCCAAGCAGACTCAGATTGAGCTGTGCACTCTGTCATTTTCATTTTATGAGCTTGCTCCATAAAACTGTTCCCATATGGTTAAAGTTAGGGATAAACAAACAGGTTCTGATCAAATAAGAAACCACTCAAATCTTTGCCCAAGGTTCATAATGAACTTTTTTTTTTTTTAATCTCCGAAAATATTGCTTATGCAAATTTCAAAATCTTCTCTTGTTTTTGTCTGCTGGATCTTTATTTCTTAATTTAACCTGAGACTTATAAGCAGACGGAAATGCTGTTTTATATTAGTTCTGCTTTAATCGAAAGAAGTGCAGGTAGCAGTTTTACAAGCTGCTGTTGTGCAAAGCCAGGAAAGGTTAAATAAAGCCCCTAACCAGAGTCCAACACACCCAATTTACAGGGCTGATTTCTAAGGGRAAAAAAAAGAAAAAAAMCACCTTAAAGCAAGCTACATAGAAGATCTCCTTTCTCACAGGGACCTGAGGTACAGGCACCCCAAAYTGTTGATGTCAGTTAAATCCTGCTGCCCTACCATTTGAATTTGCCTATGTGCAAATATTGCACATTCATCTTGAGGCTCTGTATTTCTGTACCACTTTGGTGTGCTTGCAGTCCTAGACCAGTGGCTAACAGCAGWCATAGTCCTTCTGCTGTGCAAAGGAGGAGGAAAGATGGTAAGATTTCCCCTTTTTAGCTTATGCAGCTCAGTCACCATTCACATAGGCAAAGTATTTTGCCTGTTCATGTGAAAAAATGGCTGATCCCTGGGTATAAGAAAGCTAAGATGGGAAGAAGGGAAGAGACATCAGTTTTAGAATGACTTCTCTTGCTGGAAAAACATAAGCTTTTGGGGCACAGACATATTTTTGTTCAAAGAAAATCTGTATTTGATAGTTTCTCTATTTCTCACTTACCTTGCTTATATATTGCTATGTGATAGCATTCAAATCACCAGATCTAAGCATAAAACCAAATGTAGTCTAACTTGTCTCATGTCACAGTACAATAAGCCTGGGATGTCTCAATTTAAGCTCTGAGTTCTAAGAAATGCGTATCTACCTAAAAAAAAACCATTCTGACTTGACATTCCTGCAGCCTAACATCTTTGAGGCAAAAAGAAGGAAGTCAGAGAAACTTTCTTGTAAGTGAATTTGGGCTATTGTCATCAAATAGGACGCTGTAGTGTTAGAAATGAATACATARGAGGTTTGACTAGTGTCTTTGGATAGTATACAAACAAGAGCTCTCCTGGGTGCCTGTCAGAAATAAACTTCTGAATCTCTTGAGATTTGTGCATCCGTAATCACCCATTTAGCTTCTACCTGCTGTAGCAGAGATACTGGACAAAAAGCACCTGCAGTGCTGCCAAATGTTCCTACTTCATAAAAAGAGAACTACTGTATTTTCTGTGGAAGACTGGTAGGGTGAGATAAATAAATACAGAGCCCACATCATGCCTCAGTCTAGTAAATGGAGTGTTAAGGCTCTGCAATTAGGGCTTTAAGAGCTGCTGAAACCTTGGCTAAGATGAAAGAAAGTCACTTTTCTCTGACCAGGCTTTTAATCTTCCTTGATGATCCATTTCTGCCTGCCACGAAGAAGGTGCTTGTTTGGGAGGCATTATGTGGGTGCAGTTGGAAGGTGACAAGGAGAGGTCACAGAGCTGCTCAGTCCTTGGTCAGCTCCGCCCAGATGACATAAAGCTCTCAAAGGTTTTATAAGCAAGGATGAGAAGCGATGTGGTGTATTTCTGCTTGTGGCAATTGCACATCAGTTAAGGGCCTTGGTGGCCAGATGGACAAAGGGGTTCATCCCAAAATAAAAAAAATAAACAAACAAAAAGCCCCCCAACCAAACAAACAAAACCTCAAACCAAACAAAAAATCAACAAAATGGGACAAAACAAAGCAAACTTTAAAAAGAGGCAAAAATACTAAAATATATACCAATTCCAAATTCCTCTTAGCAGAATTTTGGTATGGTAGCCCTCTGAGCCATAATACAAGCACTTGAGCATGCAGGTCATAGAATCATAGAATGGTTTGGGTTGCAAGAGRCCTTAAAGGACATTTACACAAACTTGTCCACTGCAATGAACTTGGGACATTTTCAACCAGATCAGGCTCCTCAGACCCATGCTCAATCTGATCTTGAATGTTTGCAAGGATGGAGGATGTGGGCAATTTGTGCTTGTGTTTTACCATGCTCAAGGTAAAAAAATCTTTCTTTTATTTAATCTGAATCAACACTCTTTCAGTTTAAAGCACAGACCATTCCCCTTAATCACTACAAGTTCTTGTCAAAAGTCCCTCTCCAGCTCTCTTGGAGTGCCCTTAGATACTGCAAGGTCCTCCAAGGACTGTACAGAGCCTCCTCTTCCCCAGGATGATCTATCCTGGTTCATTCAGCCGTTCCTTTGGACCTTCCCCAATGGGTCCAAGCCTTTCCTGTGCTGAAGGTCCCAGAGCTGAATGCAGTGCTCCAGGTGGGGTCCAGTGATGGACAAAGGTTGTGCCTTGGCTTCTAATTAAGGCTTTGCTCTCCAGTATGTCTGGGGTAGCCTTATCTCAAAACCTAACCTGCTCCACTGAGTGTAATTCCATGGTCTGTGGGACAATTCTGGTGTTATTCTAGCAGTTAATCAAAGTTATCATCAAATTGAAGAGTTTGTTTCTTTTCTCCCCACTTCCTGTGTCCGTACCCCTCCCAAACCCTTCTATATTATTAAATCAAAACATAGAGAAGATGAATCCCTAGGATAATGTGAGTGAAAGTGCATATAGATCAATTACAATATTGCAGGAAGAACTTTKKTTTTTTTTAAACTTGTACTGATGTGATACTGTTACTTCTCTTGAGCTGCCTGGTACATGCCTCATGAGCTAGTTTAATTACCTAAACAAGTATTAATTACCTGATTTTTTAAAAATTTTTTTTTAGGTCTTATTTTGATCCCTTTGTTTTCTGCTGAGTTGGTGAGTTGGATTGTACCCTGTGAACCTGTGCTGGAATTGAGWACAGGATAAAGCTGCACATTTGGGAGAGTGAAGGCAGGGAAGAGAAAGGGAGGCATCCCTCTTGGTAGCATCAAGACACTTAAGAGGGCAGAGCCAGCCTGGTTACAAGGATGTTTTACTTTCACATTAAATTAGTAAGATTGCAAGGAAAAACAAAATCCTAAAGATTTTCTCCTCCCAGAGCCATCCTGGTGCACCTAAACCCCTGTGCTATCACGTGAAAAGGAGCAAGGACAAAGCCAGAGTGCCCTGGCAGACACAGGGGAGCAGAAGTGACACTCAGTGGCCATTGAAGGTGCAGAGACTCCTTCAAGGTGTGAGGTCTGGCATTTCTGTAGGTGGAATTGTTCCCAACACACTCTGTGTAAGGGGTGGTACTCTTGGAAAAAAATTGTGTGGAAATAGGGCAAATGTTAAAACCACTCTGATTACCTCATATCTCAGTAGATGCTTCATTAGGCTTTCATTGAGGCAATTGATTCTCCTAATTGTTTTAGTCCTTAAATAGTTACAGAGTAGAGTACAGAGCCTCTTTTTTTGTGGGTTTCTTTTCAAGCTCTGAGGTGACAATTTTATTCTTAATTCTTCTGTTGTCTGCTTCCTTCAAATCCAAGTATGGAGAGCACTTGAACCCTTTGTGATGCCAGAAAAGATCTGTTTGCCCTGCAGGCCAGAGAGCTGGTGGAAGGATGGAAGGATTACATCTCGTGCAACTCAGTCTCTCCCAGCTGTTGCCCTGGGAGAGCTGCAGATTTGTCTTTCACTTGACCCAGAGCCATGTGCCATCTGGCTGGTTGTATTTTACTCATGACACATTCCCTCTTACAATCTCTTTTCCCCCTTTGGAGAATTAGGTTTGCTACTGGAAAGTGGGGATAAAGCATTTGGACCACAGTAGGGCGTGCACTAAAAATTATGAGGAGACTTATTGAGCAGTTCAGAGTGGATGACTCTGTCATATGACCTGTCATAAAGTTCAGCTGTAATATTTTTTCATGAAGTTTTAGCTTGCACCCTTATCCTCACCCAAATTGCACTGGACCTTATCTTTTTATTATTATTTTTCTTTTTTTCTTTCCTTTTTTTTTTTTTTGCTGATCTGAAATCTGTAGTGGACGCCAGCAGGCAATTTGTTTCTATGCCAAAAGGAGGATTTTGGCTAAAGCTGTGATGTAATTGCTACTGTAATTGACCTCATGCAGGAAAGCCAAGAAACCTGTCCCACAAAAGCATCTGTAGCTTCTGGGCTCCAGGTTTCTGTTTTCAAGCCTGACTTGATGTGCAGTTGGCTCTCAGGATGTAGATGAAATACCCTTCTGCCCTTGTTTCCTCCCAAAAGAAAAAAAAAGGGTAGCAGAACTGCCATAGCAGTGCATAAAGCAGTCGGTCTTTTATAAAAAACCATGAATGTAGCAAGTTATAATTATGGAACTCAGAGGCAGAACAAGAGCTCAGATTAACTTTAGTCTACTCTGGAGACTTTTAATTATGAACACCATGGGGAAATATGGAGTAACATGAAAAAAAAAAAATCCCTAAGTCTAAAATGGTCRTGTAAGGATATTAATAAGAGAATTTGCAATGCAGAAGAGATGAGATGTAGAATAGTATTGCCATCTGCAGTCATTAAAGTRCGGATTTGTTCTTGCTTGCTTTTTCTGTTAGCCTGAGTGATCACAAGGAATATTTGCTTCTCAGTTAASTAAACTAGCTAATTGCCATACTAAAATGTCTGTTTCTCTGAAAAGGACAATTGGAAAGAACTCCTTCTTGAGGGAGAGCAGGAAATTGGTGACTTGCACTCTTTTAAATTCCTATGAATTTAAATTCTCCAAAGTCTGAAAACAAAAATTTTCACCACTCTGATATGTAGTGAGGACTTGGATGCTTGGGCAATTAAAGTGACAGTAAAGATGCTATTCCTGATTTGCTATCCATTTTTGGTGTCTTGTCAGAAAAGCAATTTATCTTCTACAATTATGAATTTTAACAYTAAACCAAGAAAACTTAGTCCAGAAGTTTTTTTTGGTTCTTTTTTTCCTCTCTGATGGCACTGGTGAATAGTGATTTCCAAGAAAGAGTGAGTCTTGTAAACTTAGAAGTGCACTAGAGGACAAAAAAAAGCATAAGATAAAGTACTTTACTATTATTATTACTATTATTATTATTATTATTATTATTATTATTGTTATTATTATTATTATATAAACCTCCTGGATTTTTAACCAAAAATATCAGGAGACTAGTTAAATTATGATACAATTTTCTCAGTGCTGATGGAAATGGAAAACAAGAAAATCTCATTCAAATTTGTTTTAGACAACATAGGTCTGACATACCTCTCTAAGCCACACTTATAGGTTTGTTTTTTTTTTTAATACATTTCTTACTTATTTTGTATGTCTGAAATTCTGGGGTTTAGTTGTCGTTGCCTTTTTTGTTCAGTTTTATTTTAGGTTTTTGTGTTTGGTTGCTTTGGTTTGATTTATTTTTCTTTGATCTTTCTTTTATTTTGTTTTCCTAAGTCTAAAAACCTATCTGGCAAAAGGAATTCAACCTTGTCTTCAATAACAGAAATGATTGGGTGAAGTCTGATTTGTTGATATTTGACCTTTCACAGTCACTGAAGTCATCATGCACCTGCATGAGATGCTTTTGCTAGAAAAAAATAACTATCTTTTGGCAAATCTGAGAGCAATTTACAATAAGGTTTTAGGTTTTCATAAATCACCTCTCTAAATAACTTTCTATACCTGATTATAATAACTTACCAAGGTCTTCAGGGATGAAAAAATGACTTGTAAGAATATATTTCACTACTTATTTTGTCCAAGCCCAAATCAGCACTAATAAAATAATAATCCTGTGGTTATAATGGTGTTGTTAGCATTATGACTCCATTGTTAATATTTACAAAAAAAAAAAAATCAAACTTTTTTCCATTGATAAACGCCTGGATTTTATTTTTCTCATGGAAATTRGAAGTGGTAAGATTATCCAAAGGACATCTTCTTCATGGATCAATTCTGCAGTTGGACTGAGTGTACACACTGTCTAGTTTATGTCTGAGTTTACGTTTGTGTAACAGCCTCTGGCCTGGCAAGGATGAAAGCTCTATTGCCTTTCTAGGCAACTTATTCCAGTATATCTTTGCTAGACCTCAAAGATTTTAAACTTAATTCTAGGCTATTTCATATCCTAATGTTGTTTCTCTTGTGCRCATAAATATTTTAGCCACTTTGACAAAAATGAAAGGGTAGAAGAGATGCAAATTTGCAGAAGCTGCAGCCTGATGARAAGTATTTTTGTTTTATATTGAATAATGCCACTGGCTAGGTCATCTGTGAACATCTGTGATCCATCGATCTACCCACATAAATATCAATGCTTTGAGATAAAAGTCTAAGTCAATAAACTTTATGGCTGTGGCAAACTCATTACGCTGTGCGTGTTATTCTGTCACAAGGAGCCATGAAAACAATGCTGAAAAATTAAGAGCTGGGCTCGAGTGTGAGATTTAATCCTGAAGTCCACTATAAAACAAATGGGTTTTGAGGGGAGTTCCAGTTAAGATACCAGCTATTGTCTGAATGTTATCTTTAATTAATTAAAAAAGAGGAGAAACAGACCATTCTTCAAGTTTCACCTTGGATTAATACGAATTTCTAATGCCCAATAGTGGGGCTCCTAAATCCTTCACAGAATAACAAACCAGGGATTGAGGAAAGCATAAACATACAGATGACATGGATAAAGGGCATTTCAGACCTTCTCTGGAATGAACTGCACAGGCCTGGTTGAATTGAAAGTTGTCCCTTCTTGTAGGAGGGATTTGTTCCAGGCTAAGYGGAGGTTTTCTTTCCAAATTTTCTCTGATTTTCTCGTTCTCTAACAGCACCAAGTTAGAAGCCTTAAAGCCTATACCTAAAACAAAAAAGGAAAACAAACAAAAAGAAAAAAAAGGAAAAATAAGTAGAAAGAAAAGAACTTCACCATAATCACAACTGAAGAACATTTCATGGGCAAATTATAAAAATGTCAGTTTTCCATYATTTTTTACTCACCAAGAAAATGGAGAAGGCCAATAAGAATGGACTGAATATCTTATTGTCTCCTTCTCCAACTATTAATATAGATTATGAAACAAAGCACAATACTTGTTTTTTAAAGACMTTTCCTGACTTTCTCAACTACTGGAAGTACCAGCATATGGGGTCAACTTGAGAGTTGGGTTTACTGCACACAGAGTTCCATGTTGGCCATAAGCATGTATTTATCAAGGATGGATGTTTCCAAGGCATAAAGTCCGTTTTTTTTTTTTTTTTGTTGTTGTTTAAATTGTATTACAAGGTGAATTTCACCTGCATTTCACATGATTGAGGCACTCCAAATTAGCCCCTGTGACAGATATTTCTTCATTGTCCGTGGTCAGGAGGGTGAAGCCACCTCGTGCTCAGAGGCATTGATGACAGTCCCTGAGGAGAGCAGCTGCCAGCCAGAGGCAGTGCTTGGGGAGAATGGTGGAATTGGATTACACCAGGACAGGTATAAGTAAAATAATTCATCCTAGTTTGAAGCTGGTACAGCAAAAGGCCAATCTGATGTGACATGCTTAAAGCTGATTGCTTAAGATCTACTTCAGGAGGGTTTGGATCTTTTAACTGGCTAAAATAKATTGTGACCTTATAATGGTGGGGGAAAAAAGATATCTGACATTAGTCTGGTTAAAACTGTCATATAGATGAACAGCTGTAGCAGAAAGTACATTTCAGTAAAAATCCAGCTGAGAATTTTCATATGAGRAAAAGGTTGAGGGGTTTATTTATAWAATTTTCTTCATAGAACAATTTTAACTTGTTCTAGCTACAAAGTAATATCCCACACATACTTTACCCATTTATAGACAGTTTTGCAAAGCCTCATTCTAAAATCAGCATAAACACTGTGCTTTGAACACAGTTCAAAAATAAATTGGAATTTAAATTAAAAATATCTAAAGATATTTCTTCATCCAACAGCTAATATCTTTGGGTGAAATTGTACTCTAAGTGTTTATGATCTTCTGCTAATTTGCTCATTCATTCATCCTCTCCTCATCTACTAAGAATTTTAAAACAGATGACGTGTAGATATTGTGGAAATATTGCACCACTTTGTTTTGGATAAGATGTTGGAAGGTGTTGAGTTATTAATAGAATAAGAATAAAGCAACTGAGTAATCTCCAATGACCATTACARTTCTAAGAAGTTCAGACTGGAAGAACACGGCCAATCCTCAGAAATGTAAACAAATGTGGCAGAAGAAGTCAAGGTAGTGAAATTTAAGAAAATTCTTGTTGTTGGAAAATTGATTAMTATCCTTTGAAAAAATATTAAGAAAAAAAAATCTCTTATTTCAAAATAATGTAGATTATTGACTTATTTAATTTGGAAATTTCATTTTTTATAATTTTGTGTGGTTTTTACATGAGCTGGCTTTCTTTTCTTCTTCCACTTGTATAGTTTGCATTGTTCACAATATGAATTTCTACTCCAAAACTCTCTGGGAATTTGATAACTTCTGGTAAAACGACCTTCTGTAGTGTCTCTTTGAGATKTCTTAAAAAGGTGTTTAAGGTGTTTTCTTTATTAATGGGACTCTAGAAGGTGCTCTGAGACAGGACTATCCTTAGGTGAAAAGACCCTGACCTAATTATGCACACACACATGTGGTTTTCTCCTACTAATTGATAGTGTGCTGCTGAGAGTTCTTCATGCTCTCTGAACCACTGGAGAATAGGGATTGAGAGATGTCATGACATTCCTTTTCTGCTTGGTTGCACTAAGTTCTGGGCAGGGATTTTTTTTTTTTCCATTACCCAACAGGTCTGCTGCAGAGGCTTGTAGGAGTTATAAGCAAGACATGATCCCAGMAGAACATAGTGAAAACATATTTAAATATATATGTTTATCCATTAGCCTCGATAGCACCTAAGGGCTTTTTCAAATGCTTTGTCAAAGAGTGACTGCCCAAAACATGACAAAGATGAAGGTTTTTATGTCCTTAGCCTGTTAGCAGATATTAAAATCTGGATTTTGGGGTTGCTGAAGGAATAAAAATAACAAAGTGGGTGGCTGCATACACTCCCAGGAGAGTTCTTCTATTTTTTTTCCCTCTTGTACCATGCAAGAAAGCTGCTGAAGAATTGGATTAACAGGACCTGCATGCCAAACTCCTGTAAAGAGGTTTTTTATTACAGATTAAAACAAAAACAAAATCAAAAATCGAAACAAACAGAACCCCAAAACAAAAACAGACAAAAAGAACCCCACAAAGCAAAGAACCCAAACAGTTTGGAATGCAGAGAGGCAAACTCAGGTATAAGCAAAGGAGCCATCTGTGCCAGGTCACCAGTCTGTGAGGTGTGAGTGCCCTGTGCCTGACAGGCTCCATTAATGCAGCATGACAAAGGACACTCCCATGGCATTGCACACCACAGCCCTGGGACACCAGGCAGACCTGTGACAAAAAAGTGCTTCCAGTGCACAGAGGCAAACGTGTGCAGCATCCACTCAGCACCCACTGCCTGCTGCCAGGACACCACACTTCTGACTGGGGTTTGTAAAAGATCGGCTTCTGAATCAAATAATAACATCTGATGAGAWATTTTCTTTCACTGGAGCTCAGAGGGAATGAGTGCCCATAATCCTGCACAGATACAAGAAAGAAAATCAACTTAAATTAATTCCTCTAAGTTTTCTTGTTTTATTTTTGAAACTGCTGTTGTTATTTTGTTTGTATGTTTGGGATTTTCTTTAATTTTGTTTTGTGCTATTTTGCATTTGTTTTCCAAAAAAACCCCTAATGTGTCTGGCATGTTGTTAATAAAAGGCTGAGTGAAGCCCTCAGTGATGTTACCTCTGCTCTGTGATGAATGGTAACAAAATGCAGCATCTCAGCTCTGTGTTTCATCTCTACCCACAGAG
The DNA here is from genome assembly GCA_002167245.1 of Sporophila hypoxantha. Taxonomy (NCBI): domain Eukaryota; kingdom Metazoa; phylum Chordata; class Aves; order Passeriformes; family Thraupidae; genus Sporophila; species Sporophila hypoxantha. The sequence continues at coordinate 4,631,343 of NDFG01000256.1, read as the reverse complement.
GCCAGATGGTAACATTTTCTTGCTAGAAAAAAATTAGGATTTCTGAAAAATCTGAGCAGTTATGAATTTTGATGCTCTTCTCTTATCTGCATATTTCTTGTGGAAGAATGAAATATCCATTTTACGAAAAGGGTAATTATGGCTTTGGACATGAACTTCCTAAGTACAGAGGGTCAGAGTTGAATATCAAGYAATTTGATTTTTAAATGATCTATTACTAGTTCTTTAGTTATTTTGACCATTAATCATTTAATTGTGTCCCTTTGTTGAGAGCTATCTAGCCAGTCTGTGGACTTGTCTGTCTGTGACATGGAACATTATTTTAAATAGGTTATTTAACTTGTACAGGTACAAGAATCATGGAACAGAGGTGTCCAAAAAGTATGCTGGTAATTCTTGTGTCTGACGACCAGTTATCCATTCCTCCTAACCAACTTTGTCATAGAAGTTGAATAAAGGAAAAGAGTAAACTGTCCTGACAGTTATGGAGYTTCCAACATATAGGGTTAATGCAACTATAAAAATATTTTATGGATAATTTCTTTCTCTGCATTCCAGGAAAAAGAATTTAGAAGACTGTATAGAAATGCATCATCTGGTGACATTTACCCTAATAGTATAATTAAGACAGAACTAAATTAGTAGCGCTCCTAATGGGCTTTTTCCATGTCACTTATTATTTATATATCACTGCCAGTTCTGTCTTTCTTCATATTTCACATTTATATTTTGGAAGCATTGGAAAACATTCTGCTAGGCATTGTACACATGCAWCATGATACAAATATCTTTTTGCAAGTAATTTTTAATCTGAAAGAATACATTTTCTCTTTCTCTCCCTTCACAATCTTCACATTAAGGACTCAGTCTTGCTGACTTTGTATCTGTGCTTGTGCCCCTGGCTTCTCTGCATCAAAGAAAGACTAGATGCGAAAGTCCACAGTGGTAAGGGACCTGGAAGTGCTTCTGGAGATAAAAAATATCAGTAGTCCAAGCCTCAGCCAGCTCTGGTTAATCTTTCCTCATGCCAGGTGAATTACAGGTGGGAGTAAGAACTACGGGAAACTGAGACCTCAATAATTTTCAAGTTTTTTAATCTCTCCTCATGTGGAAACCTTAGTCACTCTCATTGCTTTTCCTAGGACTTCTCTATTCCTGCCATGTTGAGTTGACCAAAACAGAGCACAGTGTTCAAGGTGACAGCAGACTACACCACTGATTTATCATTCTTCCCCTCATGGTACCTAGTACAAATGAAAAAGTTACAATCATGAAGTAAAGCTGCAGCTTTCAGCTCCCGGTATATACTCCCTGCAAATATGGCTTGTGAGTCTCCAAATAAGAAAAGAAAAAAAAAGAACACACTACGTAATGGATATTTAGTAGATCAGAGGGTATTTTGAATTATCTTTGGACAGTTTCCTTCAGCAGATAAATCAATATTCAGCYTCTTCTTTTGTCAGGTTGTGATGGGCTTTTGTTTACATCTGAAGATTAAAAGCAGCACAGTGTTAGAATATTCAGTGGAAGCACTGTGATAGATAAGATGTCAAGGAGAGCTCCAGGAACTACAACAATGCTTTAAAAAGATAAATAAATATACAGTGTTATCTTCTGARCTGAATCCTCATGCAACTTCCCTTTTAAATATGTATGACCAGAACCTGTTTTGTTCATACATTTGTAAATGTTSTATTACAAAGCAAACCTGTAGAGGATGGATTAGATTACCTGTGGAAGTAGCCACCACACCACAGGTATATTCAACAGCCAAGTGGTAAAAACAGCCACRAGGATGGGCTGTAAGAAGAAACTCTGTTTAAGCCATGACCCAAGAGAAATCTTGKAGAGCTTTAGGGTTTCTGTCTTTGGTCTTCCCCAAATGACTGACTGAACTCAGATGGCAAGAAGGTTTTACTAGATCTCATCAGCATCTGAGGGAAAAGAATCTTCTGCATTTTYAAGATCTCATACCTGTCATATTTTCTGCTGTTTGTCTGGCATCTTGAGAAATTCACTGAGTTAGTTTTGTGTGGCTGGTTCCTCCAACTGGGGTAGCCCAGAGATGGAGGTGACAGATTGATGAACAAAAATGAATCATCAATTATGGACAAGCAGTCAGCCTTGGAGAMTATTCTGCAGGCTATTTCTATATACACACTTTTTGTTCTTAGTCTACACCTCTACTATGGCTTTTTTTCAGATACAACATGCTGGGATAAAATAACTTGTGTTTTAAATTAGCATAACTTTATTTTTTTTACAGGTCTGGTCTTAAAATGTGATGATGGAAAAAAAATTAAAAAGATAATTAATTTACAGTTCTTCCTTCTTGTGGGCATATCATATTTATTTATTTATTTATTTGTTTGTTTATTTATTTATTTAATATAGTAGTTCTTCCTTCTCAGAACATCTTTCAATCCTCTGTCAAAACAAACAAAAAAACTCCACCTAAGGAGTTTAACAACTCAAATACCATTTAACAAGTAATATATTTCATTAACATTATATCTCATTGGAATCTCATTGATRACATAACAATGATACATGTTGCAGAAATTAAAAGTCTTAGTCACATCATTAGAACAATTTCCCATGCATCAGTGAAACACTAACCTATTCCCTCTATATCAAAAGAGCATCTCTGGTTTCTTCACTGATCAGTATAAATACARCTGTTATTAGAAAATATGTTCATACTGTGCATCTTTACATAAACAGGCTGTTGGAGATGTGCACAGAGTAATGAAATGGGAAAATGTTCCACAAGCCACAGTGGAAGTGGAGGGAGTCTCCTGGACATGCTCATCCTTTTACTGTGGACTAGGAGACAAGAGAGAATTCAGCTTCTTCCCACTTGTTGGACTTGTTCTGAGCTGGTCCCTGTAGTTGCCAGAACCCATTCTATGGGGCAGAAACCTTCCACAGAGTGCTGRTAACAAGAAGGTATATCCAGGTTTACTGGATCAGTTTGAAAGTCACCCTTATGCAGCTTGGCTTCTAAATAAAGCAGCAGCTCCTGCCCCAAAGGGTTAATTATCTAAGGGACATCTGAGTGCCAACAAATGGGCAAAGAGAAAGCTTGGAAATGGTACCAGCTTCTGTAGTCACAGGAGATGCCTGAAACACTGCACAGTTCAGTTTTTGAAAGTGGCAGTGTTTTCATATTGAAATAAAAAAGTTAAATAACTTTATCACAACGCAGAATTCTCTTTGAGAGAAAAAGCTGCTTCTCAGTGAAAAAGAGAATATTTTTCCACCCTCCTCTACATCCTCTTTAAAAGTATGCAGAGAAATCAAGGTTAACAGATCCTTATTATTTAATCAAAAGTCTTTCCTATGATTTTTATTGAAATAAACAACTGATTTCATTATCTATGTGACCTCCAAGACATATATTATAGCTTGCCCCATGCAGTGCTTATGATTTCAACAGAAATGAATAATTCAGATATCTGTCCCAGTCACTGTATTTTTATCACCACTTAAGTCATCTTTGGCTGTATTTTCACYTCTCTTTCAGTCAGAATCTTGCCCTCTCTAACTCTTTGTTTTCTATAGCCAGAAAACAAATCATTTAAGAATAGAATATTCAGTGAATTAGCACTAGTGTTAAGTTAAACATTATAATATTGGCTGCATGGCTGTGTTATTTTCTGGGGTTTTTTTGTTTGTTTGTTTGTTAGTTTTGGTAGGGTTTTTGTTTTCTTTTTGTTGTTTGTTTGTTTGTGGTTTTTGTTTGTTTTTGGGTTTTTTTTGGTTGGTTTTTTTTTTTTTTTTTTTTTTTTTTTTTTTTTTTTTTTTTTTTTTTTTTTTTTTTTGTGGTTTTTGTTGGTTATTTTTTTTGGTCCAAGCAATGAATTGCTTTATTGTCCATTTAAATGTAAACTCAGGGAACAAAGAAAAAAAAAAGAAAAGAAAAAAAACCCAAAAAAGATTAAACAGAAAAATTGGATATTACAGCATGCAAAATGCAAATTTATGGTTAATATATTGCATATATAAAGGGGTCAGACACATTTCACATTTGGCAATGGCAAAACCACAAATAAATTTTACTGAYTTTATCCATATCACATTTATTGCTCAATCAACCTAATGTTTATTTTACAAGGGTGCTGAAGTACTTGGTCAAATCGGAGAACATGGAACTTTCCATGGGCACTCAGCTAAGTGTGTGCATCAGTTCTACAGAGGTTTGAGACAAAACACAGAGCCAATCATTCTGGRGGGAAAAAACAATAAGGACACTACAATAATTTTGTTCCATAAAATATGTTTTGCACGCTGATCATATTTGAAAGACTTGCATAATTTGAATKGATGTATTTAATTCTGGAGGGCTTATTACTGGTTTTGTTCCGTCCATAACACTCTGAGTTTGGAAAGGGAGGATAAGAAATGCTGCTTACTTCATTCAAAGAAGACACAGACTGACTGACCCCAGGTGGTCTTTGAAATCCCAGGCAAAGTCTTTATCTTGTGAAGGAGTTTCCTGCATTTTGTGGGATGAGGATACATGGTGGATAAGAAATGCATGTCTGATGCAGCATCCAAGTTTAACTGAACTAAATTGGGGGTTCAGGATAATCCTATATTCATATTTGTTAGGAGGACATACAATTATATTTCAATTTGACAAAACAGTAGTAACAAATGATTTTTTCCTAAAATTAAATTTCCCTTTCTCTATATTTGCATTTACTTTTCTGAAAGTTATAGAAAGTCTACCTACAATAAGCYTAAAGTGGTATAAAGACCGCACAAACTGGCACTGTTACCCAGACTTCCAATAATTTAGTAACCCAGAAGAAATCTTATCTAAATCACGTTCTCTTTTTTTGTTTCAGTTTGGTCAGCAGGCTCAAACAATCTGTGGAGCAGGAGAGAGATATGGGTGCTCCCTCATTGCAACTGATCTTTACACGGTACATAAGGAGATAAAATATCTTTCCTGTTTTCTTTCCCTTCTAAGTTAAAACACAATGGAGATAAAGAGAGATATAGCCCTCATGCTTGAACCTTTGATAGAAACCACAAGGGAAGCAGAAAAAGACAAATATCCCCCTAATGACAGACTCCTGATAGCAGAAATCCAACTAATTTATTTTCCAATATACCCTGAGGGGGGAAAAAAAAAGAAAAAAAGAAAAGGATTGAGTTTGTGGAGAGATTGGGAAAAGGAGAAGAAGCAGGCATCAGAAAAGAAATGAAAACAAGGAATACCTAATTATGAATTAAGGTAACTCCAGATGTGTTTTGCAGTTCACCATTAGGCTTTTAGTTTACTGCCATAGTAGGTAGGACCAACAATCAGGGATTAAAATATCTTTGTGTTCTTTATATGAAACCTGTGGAGCATTGTAGAGAGGTTWTATATAAATTTTATTTTAGGGCCTACACAAGTGGCTCATGTTTATCTCTCTAATTGTTTGCATATTTCAGTGTCATTTCCACTTGGCCAACACTTGGCCATCAATCACCTTGATTCCTTCTTCATGTTCTCCATGAAAGGAAACAAAGCAAGAAACAAAGAATCAGGGAGGAACCYAAAATAGTAGAGTACTGATGCCTCMATAACAAAACTTCACTTGATGAAAAAGTAGTTAGAACAGACACTACCTGATTTTGAAATATATAGGCAAGCCCAGGCAAGCTGGGCTTTTTGGAGTATGTAATGACTTAGAGTTTCAGGTTTTGGTGGGTTTTTTTGTTTTGTTTTTTTTTTTTAATTTTGTTTTTGTTTGTTTTGTTTGTTTGGGTTTTTTTGTTTATGGGTTTTTTTTCCTTTTTTTGTTTTTTTTTTTAATGCTTTTTTAAAAATTTATCCACTTTAYAGCTGAATAATGCTTTTAATGTCATACCTGCAAAACAGTGGCGTTGACTTCCACAGAAAGGTGCTGGGATCTCCTAATGAAACACATTTTGCCAGAGGTGAGTGTTACCCGYTCTTAGGGACACACTCAGATTCACAGGGGGACTCTTGAGCACTGTAGTCATGTTCCTGTAATGCCTGTGACTCCACCCCTGGGTCACCCAAGGTGTAGCAACAGCCTTTGTCTTGTGTCACCACGGCAGGGGTAAAGGGACACAGGAGAAGGGGATGGAGATGTGGAGGACAAGGAAAAAACAAAGCAGGGAGGATGAGTATCTTCAGATTGAGGCAATCATATGATACAAAAATATTTTTCATTCTAGTCCTGCCTCCTTTTAGAATTATGAGTTTAAAATTGAGTTAAAAGCATTGTCACTGAGAGCTCTGTACTGTCACTTATACACTCAAGTAATAAACTTAGGAGTAATGTTCACATAATTTCTCATAYTAATGACATGCAAAATRGACTGTTTTACTATAGATAATTGASAATATRCCCATACTTACCTCCAGCATMAGAAAACCTGYAACTAAGATGAAATTTTTTAAGTTTGTCTCTAAAAAATGTGGAAATCAATCTCAAATTTCCTATTCCTGACCAAACAGGAAAACCATGGATACAAAGAGGCTTCTCTTCATAACACTTCCCTTTAGTCATGTCTTCTGAAGTGCCTGGTCTGTCTTCCCTGTGAATCCCAGAAGGATTAAGGAATGATAGAGSAGTAAAAGGATAGACTGGGACAATATGAAAACCATGAGGTGGTTTCAGAAATGTTAATGCCAAGGAAGCCAAGAGTTGGTCAGCAACTGGAGTACAATAAAAAATGTTTGTGTGTATCTGACATTTCAGGAATGTTTTGTAATATTTTACCTTGTCCAAATCAGTTTCACCACCTCTCTGTGTGCTCTTTATATGTAGTGAAGYGGTGAAAGCTTTTTCCACAGAGAGGGAATTAGGTGATATTAACAACTCTCTGAATGGCCGATCAAAAACTTAATGAAACAACTGAATGAAAGGGGGGGGAAGTACTGGGTAAGGAAGTACTGGGCAGATTTAAATTCTGTATTTAGGAACCTTGGTAAACACAAAATGTCAAAAGCAGTTATGAAAATATATCAGAAGAAAGTCTGAAAATATATCAGAAGCCTTTGTCACTTAGGTTACTGGGTCAGAGTTATGCCTTCAGTTTTTTTCTGTAAGAAAAAATTTTATGTGTTTTATAATCTGACCCAAAAATTCTAAATTTGCTTTAGAGTTGCAGGCTGTTTCTTACCCTGACTAAGTCCTCAGTGCAGACTATTTTTAAGCCCATTTAAGGCTGAAACAAGTCTTCACTCATTTACAACTTCTCACCTGAAGAAATCAGGGCTGTTCTGCCCTGTGTAGCAGCGGTGCAGGGGCAAATGTGAGGAGCAGTGAGGGAGAAGACAAAGTAAGGAGGAGAAGGCAGGAGAAGAAAAAAAGAAAAAGAAAAAGAAAAAAAAAAAGAAAAAGAAAAAGAAAAAGAAAAGAAAAAAGAGAAAAAGAAAGAAAAAGAAAAGAAAAAGAAAAAGAAAAAAGAAAAAGAGAAAAAGAAAAAGTATGGGAGGGAAGTTCTGGGAAATTCTGGGAAGGGAAAGGAAGGGGAAGGGGAAGGGATTAAAAAAACCCCAAACAACTTCCAATGATTGAGCTGACAAATATTTGGCTGTCTGTTCTTGCAAGCTCTTTTTGGCTCAACCAATTCTAAGTTGAAATATCTTTAGTATCTGGATGCTGTCATAAATGTCTTTCAAATTATTTTTTTCTAGCTGATTCTAGCAATAATCTAACATTGCATAAGTTCTTGCTAAATGTGTGACAAACTTAGGCTTCTGCACATTCTAGATTGATAATATAACCCAAATTCTTGTTGAATAGCAATTATCTGAGTGTAGAACATAGCWAATAAAAGTCAACAAAAACAGGTCCCTGCTGCTCAGAATGCAYAGTCTTTTGTTTAAAGCAATACCTTCAGTCTTACAAATTATATGTTTAATTGACAGATCTCTCTCAAAGTTACACATCTGAAAATGACTTCCTCTCTTTGCTTCATTTCTGTGGGTTCAAGTTCAGGATTTACAGCCATCTCTGTTTTAAGTAAGCTATTTAAATCAAAGTCTGTGTAGTCAAGTGCTGATCAGAACATTAGCCCGGGTTCACACCCTTGGTCTGCCACAAAATACTGGTGAGACCCTGGGCATGTCACTTAGCCTGTATTTTAACTTGATTTTCATCTCCCTGACGTGAACCATAAGCCATATTGCCTCTCTGGGGTGTATGTTCAGTAATATTTTCAGTGAGCTTCTGTGATGGTTTTTCAAACCGCATTATTACCTTGATAGATTTTGGATTGAACTGGTGCAGCACAGGAGGTATTTCTATTGTTTAGACAAGTTATCTTTGTCAAGCTGAAAGGAAAGAAAAAGATGAGAGAGAAAATGAAACCTACACCTCACTAAATAACTGGCATTAGGGATTTTATAGTTTGTGTTTCTTCTCTAAGAATGACTGGGATGTTGTTCTTATAATCCYTCACGTAATTTTCATGATAAGTACTTGACTTTTCTAGTTAGCTTGAGTTTGCCCTGGGTGAGAGATGTGCATCACCTTGGGAATAATATCTTTTTGTTTTATGCATATTGCTGGTTGAATACCRGTGCTGAATGCTTTTCACATTTCCTGTATGATTTGAATACTCTATCTGAATCCTGACCTGCCATTGTTACTTGTGTCTTTTATTTCTCCTTTTAGTAGCATTCAATGTTTTATTTAATTTTTTTGTTTGGCTGGGTTTTGTTTTCCTTTCTCTTTTTTTTTTTCCATGCTTTTATTATAGCTATAAAAATGAAAAATTATTTTATTGTATATATACACAATTTCCTTTGAAACTTTCTCACTCATGACTGACTAATCACTACTMGGGGATATGGGAATCACTCTCAATAATGTGTTTTAAGAAGGGTATAAAACTACAGTGGAACAAAGAAAGAAATATTTACCACAGTACAATATGGTGCTAAGCTCTCTGTAGTATCTYAGTGCTGGCAATATTTTCTTTGCAGGCATGGTTATAACTGTATTACATACGCACAGGCACACACACGCACCAGCACCACCACATTTTACCACCTCATGTTTCTCAGGAATACGATCCCACTAATCTGTCACTATTTACCTCTGTCAGTGCCTGTGCCCTCCACATCATTTTCCCTCCATATCATTTTCATTCTARGGGACAGCCTCAGTGGGGTCCTGAAGCTGCACATCTGTGGGCATCTGGAGGGCACTGGTGGCCTCCAGGAAAGGTTTAAGTATAACCATCCCCAGGTCTAAGTATATGGGCAAGGAAATGCCAGGCACTTCACTGAAAAATCCACTAAAAAATCTGCTGAAGCAGAAATGTTAATGTGGGCAAACCTTCATGCCATCTTGGAATTCACCTATTTACTTTTGGATAAGTACTGTCTGGATTTGCAATGGCATTTTAGCATCGCACTTCTATTTGGATACCAAATACACATTCAATTTTGTAAGAGAAGAGATTTTAATAACTCTAAGTTAAAGGCAATTATATCACTTGCCATTATTTTCTCTCCCCCTTTTTGTCATGTTGAAATCCTGTTTTTCCCAAAAGGATAAAGAAAGTCTMTCCTCCCAGAAATGCTGACATTTTTGAAGTTCATATTTCTGATAAGCTTTGACACATCCTTTTTTTGTTTTCATAAAAAATATATATTAATTTCTTTTTTCAGAATGAAGAAAAACAGAATCTAAATCCTTGCACCTCTTTATGCTATCATATTTCTTAATTTTAAGGAGGAAGTATTCCAACAGRACATGCTCAATGTTAGGCATTACTTGATATCAAATCAGCATATGTACTGGCAGAAATGCATGTTATTCAACATGTGCACTTACATACCTTTATTCTAACAGCCAGAGAAATATTAATAAAATAATAAAATTAGGCTAATATCTTTCTGCCTTTCCAAGATGTTGTAATTTAGCCTATGAAAACCTAATGAGATTGTCTAAGTGTAAGGAGAGAGATGGGCATCTTCCAAGGGTTTCTTATCTTTCTAGTCTCAGACATCAGCCAAAGAACTGAATCCACCCATCTCTTACCTTTTTTKKTTKKTTTTTTTTTCTTGGACTGTTTCCTTTGTTGAATCATAGTCACAGAATGCTTTGGGTTGGAAGGGATTTTAAAGGCCATATAACTCTCCTGCCATGGGCAGTGGTGCCACATTCTCTATATCCCTYAGAATGTAGATGGGGTTCCATAAGKTATTTATGACAYGATTCTTTTTTTCACTCTTTCAAAAATATTTTATTTTTATATTAAACTTTTATTTTTAGGGGGTTTGTGCCTCTTCTTAAAAACCCACCCTACAAAGTGACATCCTTTGAAGTCTCTGGATTACAAAACCAGAAGAATAATCCTCCTGTCCATGTTTTATCTGCTGTTTCAGGGCTTGCAGCAGAGGCCCACCACTACCTTTGGTGTGCCCAACACAGTGAAATGAATGCCTGCCCTGCCCCTGAGGACATTGGAATCCTCTCTGTGTAGATGTCTCAGCCACAGRGGAGGGTCTGAAGCCAAAGGTCTGGCTTTGGCAACAGCTGCCACAGAGATAATTTTCAACCAGCAGTTTTAGGAGCGCTCCTGGAGGTGCCAGTGAGCCCGTCCCCTGCCATTCCGCAGCAGCTCCCTCTGCATCTATTTCTCTATTGTTTTGTTTCTTTTTATGGTTGCCTGTTTCTCTGCAGGTAGCTCAGTGATTAGCAAAGCAACCGACTCTGCCTTTTTCAGCTCATCTCAGGGTTCCAGGCAAAACAAGCCCATTTGAAGCCGAGCCCGGCGCTCGCAAAAATTCCCCATATGTTGATTTTCACACCAGCCTTGGGTGGCTGCACCTCATTATTTGATTTTCTCTGCATCAGTTTTGTTTGTGAGAGCGTGTGCATGTGTGCCTGTGCGTGTGTGGCTTTTTTCTCTCCAGTTTGAAGTCACTCTGACCTAAATAGAGGAAAGTGTGGGTGGCAGTTTAGTTGTAGGTGCCACTTCAAAGRCTCAAAATGCTACAATCTGCAAATAAGTGCTTTCAGGGAGGGGTGAGGGGTAGAAGACRTCAGTGTATATTCAGGGATGTTGCTTCTGACAGGTCTAACAACAGATGAACCCCAGAGGCATTGATTTCTGCGGGTATTACACCCCACATGTCTCCAGAGCTTAGGGGGTRGATTTTTAAAGGAATCATTTGCATATCACTAGACCTAATGCAGTTAAGTTTATGATTTAGTAAAAYTGAGCTGAAAAGGAAATACCACAAAAAGAAAATATATGATTACACTTAACTAAATCAAGGRAAGATCACAGCTTCCCAAAGATCATTGGATTAGATAGGATGGGGAAAAAAAGGAAAAAAAAAAACCCAAACATTCTTATGAACCATGTTCTAACATGTTTAAACCCGGAGTAAGAATTACCAGGAAAGGCAAAGTGCATTAAGTAGACAATATAAGTTTTACAATAAGATTCTGCTGTATACATAAAGGCAAAGTATTCTTGGGATTTGCAGATGTGTGTGGTTAAGGAAGACAGTCACTTACTTTAAGCTGTTACTGCTGTTAAGCACAAGCCTGTCACTCGGCCACATCTGCTTACTCTGTGTGACTTTCTGTGAGTTTAAAGATTAGTAGAAACACAGAAAAAAAAAAAAAAAGAAAGATGTGGGCAAGTTGTGGCTTGGACTGGGTCACAGAGCTCTCCACAGGTTCCTAGTTGTGAGTCCAATTTATCATAGTTAACTTCCACATTTCCACTTTCCCTGCAAATTCCTTTGGGAACACCAGGCATTACTTGTCTTTCCATTCATGTTTTCCAGTCACTCTCTCAGAGAATCATTTTCACCCAGTAAGCCACTTGATGAAAAATTATTCTTCAGGAAATTAATACTGAGAATATGTTTTAGAAGCCAGAATTGCAAAACTAACACTGAGAAATGCGTTGGTTTGCTKGGAGAGGAAGAGAGCTGCAGCCTCTGCTGCTGGGTGACAGAGACAAGCCCAAAATCAGAGTGACCACTGGGCTGCATCCTTACAGCTCCTCACTCTGTGCAGCCACCAACAGAGCGATGTGACAGGAGTGACCTCAGCTTTAGCAGTAGGTGACTCCATCTCAAAGCCAAGGGGACAGCCCTTAAAGGTGACCAGCAGATGTCCAGCAGGTCAGGGGGGTGATTCTCCCTCTTTCTACTCTGCTCTTGTGACATCCCCCAACTGCAGGGCTGCCTCCAGCTCTGGGACTCCCAACACCAGGGAATTGTGGCCTGGTTAGAATGACCCCAGAGGAGACCATGGGGCTGGAATACCTCTTCTAAGAGGGTTAGGRTTGYTCAGTCTGGAAAAGAGAGGGATRTTATTGCMCATTCCAGTACCARAGGTCTATCAGAGAGCTAGAGAGGGAATTAATAAATTTCATGTTTTAACAGGACAAGAGGTAATGTCTTTAAGATAAAGGAGGATAGAATTAAATTAGATGTTATGAAARAATTCTTGGCTGTGAGGATGGTGAGGTCCTGGCACAGGTTGCCCTGAGAAGCTGTGGCCTCCCCATCCTTGGAAGTATTCAAGACCAGGCTGGGTAGATCTGGGAGCARCCTGGTCTGSTGGAAGGTGCTCCTGCCCAGGGTAAGCAATTGGAAAAATATGATCTTTAAGGTCCCTACCAACCCAAACCATCCTATGACTCTCTGAGTGAAACTGTCTCCTGAGTATTCCAAACAACTTCTATGCCAATTTAGGCTTATTAACTCCAGTTTTTATACTAAGGTATTTATCTTATTTTTATTCATCTTATTTTATCTTGCATCTTTTTAATGTCTATGTAAAAGTTTGATAAGATAAGCAAGCTTTCGTTAAATAAGGCAGGGTTTGTCTTTAGAAACATACCTGATGGTGAGTGCTTGTGTGTGATCTTTTTATTAATACAGAGTTCTCTAACATTTGGGGGAGAAATACRAGTTATACAACAGCTGTAATGGAGTAAGAACATATTCTTGGGTGGATGCCCACTTACTGTACTTCAGAGGTGCTACCTTGTTTGCCTTTCCCGAAACATAAAAAATAAAAAAAATAAAAAAATTAAAGGGAAAAAAGGGGAAAAAACAAGTTTAGGTAATTCAGGGGCCATAAAGCCAGTAAAGCAGGATTGGATTAAGGCTAGCAGTTAAGTCATTCTCATGAGTTCTGGGAAGAAGAAGTTGGAAGTTTCTGACACAAGGGAGGGACATCTGTGTAAAATGAAAAGTGAAAACCGGCTGCTGTAATCAGTGGTATACACAGTGCACTTCAGAACAAGACAGACAGTGATTTGTACAAAACCCTGCACTGTCACCTAAGCCTACTGAGGTGAAAGCAGCTGCTGGACTGCTTGTCTATGTCAAGATGATGTCTTTGGTTACAGGCAGTAATGGAGTTTTATGGAGTTCTGTAAGTCTTGTGGCAAAAAAATAGAGAGACCTGTGACTACTGAGATGCCCCAGCAGTTTGGATAGGGTTTTGTGAGAAATTGTAATAGATTTAGATGCCTAAACTGTGTCTAAAGTTAAATTTTTCAGTCTGGGTTTTTTTACAGGTATGAGTTTTATTGGCTCTGCTCTTTTGCAATGGACAAAATATCTCAAACATCTACATATTTTGATAGTCTCTTAGACATTTTTGACCATTTACACAATATCTCTTTAGGCTAAAGGAAAAGGYACAATACTAATTCTCCACTTTTGAGTCTATAAAGAAGGCAACATTAATTTCCTCTAATATCCCTAAGGGCTTCAGAACCATTCATTTCCTWCCAAAACCCCAAACTTTACGGCCACTGTCAGTGGCAGTGCAGCCCCCTTTTGCCCATGCAAAAAGCAGTGCTCTACTCTGATGAGGTTTTAGTGAGCTCTGTTGTCCATCAGGGGTGCAGAGCTGACAACAGCACTGGCTCTACAGAGGGAACTCAGCAGCCAGCAGGGAGGGAGATTGATGTCTCTGCACCAGGAAGTTTTGGCCAGCCAAGTGCTTCTGCAGCACGACAAGACCTCAGCAGCAGCTGCTTAAGCTGCCCTGTAGAAAGGCTCATGTTTAGCAAACAATTTTGGTGGCATAATGGACTCCCCACTGCCACGGTTAGACAGAAAATTATTCAATTACATGGAATTAAATTATTATAGTTGTTTTTTGTTGTTGTTGTTGTTGTTGTTGTTACTGTCAATGTTGTTATTTATTATTTACTAAGTGCCAAATGGAGTCAGGAATGCTCATATCTGGTAAATGTAGGGAGGGGAGTTACTTTAATACAGACAGCTATGTAGGTTCATAAAGGACTGGGTGGGGATGTTCTTGCAGAGGTCACGATAGAAATATCTCCTAAATGTAAGCTTAAATGGAGCACACTACAAGGACAAATACTGTCTTTATATATATATATATATCTATATATATCTATATATATATATATATATATATATATATATATACATATATATATATATACATATATATATACATATATATATAAAGTACTTTGAAGCTTTAAGTAAGTAGTAAGAGGAAGAGGGTTATTAGGACCATTTTCTGAAAGAATAAAGAGAATGAGGCAGAAGAACATGCTCCTGTAAAAAATGGCCCTGGTGAGCTCCAGAGGTCTCAAACAGTAAAAGTTTGATATTGCTCATTCTGTGATCAGGCCTCCAGGAGCAATGTAGGGAAAATATTCCTTCTAAATCTTAACATTCCCAGTTTGTGTTGGGGTGAAAGGCTGTACAAACWAAAAGATCAGAYCCTATATCTATAAGAAATCCCAGAWATATTGTATGAAGTTATTTTTCTCTCTACTTTGTYTACTAGTGTTTTAATTTCTTTGAAACTGGAACTGAATTTATGGAAGTAGAGGTTCTTAAGCTTGTCATCCTGCTTTGAAAGTTTCAAGAGTGCTGTAGTGCAAATCAAGTCAGTTAATTACCCAAAGCAGTATTTTAATGCTTTTAACTTGCAGGAGGCCGAAATACAGAAAGAATTCCATAACAAGCACTAAAAAACTGCAATGTACTTAATTAAATAATAAGTAAACTAATTGCATCAAGTCAATCTTCATATTTTTGTCTGATTTTCTTTTCTTCTTGAATTTATTTTACAGTGCTACATCTATCCATCTTTTCAGGAATTGGTATTGAATCCACGTATCCCAAATGGTTCATTCCATATTTTGCCTGGGTCACCTCTTCAAACGTCCTTCCTGAATTTCTTCACTTTCTTCACCCTCAATCTATTCTCTTTTTCCCAGCTCCCAATTTCCAATTCCAGTTACTCACACAGTTTTAAGGATTAAAGTCTCATTTTATTTAATGGAGTGTGCACAGCTATATTTCATTATTGCCAGAAAAATCCATATGCCACATTTTTAAAAATAAATCCCCACTAGAAATGTTGGAAACCTTACAGACTTTGATTGAGTTGCCCCAGGTCAAACTGAACATCTGGGAAAGAACTTCTGCCTAGGAAATGGTTGTGCATCCTTGAATACTCCAGTGGCCTCACTCTTGGAATAGGCTTTGGTGAAGCTGTGTATGAAATACAAGGATATCATTAAATATTTCCATATTCCATATATTTTCTTCTGCACTGTTCTGCCAGCCCAATAGTGTACATATGCCATTGTGGTACCAGTTAATTATTAATACATATATCAATAGAATATGGTTAAATTGTGTTCACCAGATACATAATTTTTTAAAGGCTGGCTTTTTTTCTATTCCTTTTGGCATTGCAAGCTATTCACAAATCAGTTGTTAATCTATTCAGTGTTTAAGGATAAGGGTCTGAGCCAAAAGCCCTTTGAAGTCAGCGAAAAAAACCCCATGGACTTCAAAGAGCTCTGGATCAGCCCCTAACAGAAAAAGATCACAAACAAACACATATTAGACTATCGAGTTACTTATAAAGCAGTTTGCATATCTTTAGACACAGTAAACACATTGCTGTCATAGCAATTAAAAGCTTSCATCAAAAATCTGAATCCTAAACTAGTCTGTTAGAGAGAACATCCTATTTTGTTTCTGGGGAAGAAATGTAAATCTAGATAGTGAACAAATGGATTGATAATGATACCAGACACTATATGTGCTTTACATGACTATATATGAAGGATCYAATAAAAAGAAGGCCTTAAATAAATACATTACTCTATTCATGCAGGCTCATTTGGATGTTTCATCATACTGTATGTTCAAAAAGGCCATAAAGGTTTGAAAATAATCTTGTATTTGTAACATAYCCCTTTTCCTCTCTTTTGTACAGCATGATATATATGTTTTGTCATACTCTTCTTTTAATATTTTAGATTTATGAAATTAGTTAAAAAATACTGTTTAAAAATCCTTCTTCTTAATATTCATGCTGCCTCAAAATGTTATATCTCATTCACAATCTCAATATTATGATGTAGAGCTCATCCACTGTTGCAGATTCCCCATAGAGTTCTAAAGCTCCAGGATTTGGATCTTAGTAATTTTTGTGTGGAAGGATCCCAGAATATTTATTTTTGTGCTGTWCATTTAATATGGATACTGATATGACTTCTATCTTTACCATAAAGTCACTGGTAAGAAACCACTACTGTTGTCTTTTACAAGTGTTAGAAAACAGTGCAGCTGTGTAAATGGAGGGATTATTCTCCCTATTTGTGGTCTAGAATTTAGGCATGTACATAGGTGGGGCATAGTGAAGACAGAATTGGACAAGCATGCATACTTAGACAAAATAGATGGACAGAATAGAAATATTTAATATTTAGACATTTCCAGAAGGTGATTTATCCCTCCCAAAGCTGCACACCTTTTAAAAAGTGCGGCAAACTTTTGTCCAAAGATCAGTATTGGTCTAGTCTGGCTCTCAACAGAGTAAAACAACTTTAATTCAGTTTAGCTATCTCATTTTAAGATAGTGTGAGTAACTAAGTTGAAACAGTAYAAGCAGAGGATGAGAAAACTGGAAACAAAAGGAAGAGTTTTCCATTACAATTAAGTGGTAAAAAATATTAACCAGGAAAATACAAAGTGAAACATAGCTCTTGGAACTCTTAACTTCTAATACCAGCAGGGCAGGCAGATGCCTCTGGGCCAACTGGGCTGCACATAAACGTCTCCATCTAAAAAGCTGCATATATATATAATATTTGTACACATGTACTTTAGATTGAAGGGCAGCATTAAAACACAGGAGAAATAAAGAAAGAAGCCTTCCCAAATTGCACTTTTCCAGAATGGGGAAAGAGATGATCTGATACAAGCAAATGTCAGAGAACTGCAAACACCCAGGCTGTAATCTACCAGCTCTCATCTGGCCACACATCTTAGGAGAGGAGACTGATAGGAGGGCACACATAAATCTCTGGGACAGGGTTCAGCAAGGAGTGTTTTATATACAAGGGGTTTCAGCACAGCATCTTAAACACTTAAACTCTCACTTACTTAGAAATATGTGCAGAAACATTTTAAATACAAAAGTTTCAAGGTTCTTTCTCTGTGAACATGAATGTTTCATTCTGATTTCCTTGGGAATATACGATTAAAGTTTAGCTTGTGCKTGACCTTTACTGAGCAACAATAGAGCTAACAGAAGTTCAAGTTCAAAATCCTTTTCATTGCAAGGGGGCTTATTTCAATTTTCACTCATTTTTTTTTTCAAACAAAGTGGAGAAATAAAAAAAAAGTGAAAAATATTCAGGTATGGTACTGTAATCTATGTTCTTCATTTTAATGTCTCTCTTACTTATTTTGTTCTTTTTTCTCCTTCTTTTCCCTGCTTTTTTTTTTTTTTTTTTTAATTTTTCCTTACCCATACTCCCTTCCCCAAATCCAGGAAAAAGGAGTAAGTGGAAAAAGAGGAAAAATAAATATTTTTTATAAATAAAGACATATTTAAATGAGGAAAAAAATAAAATTCAGGGGAAATAAAATCCTCCTCTGTGAAAAATACTTTGTTTTATGTTTCCCAATTCTGTCACCTTCCCATATTGTAATATCATTTTCAACTCCATTGCATCTTTTGTCCTACAAAATCCTGGGCTGTTTGAATCAGTGAATATTCAGAGAGATGTAGGATGTGTTTTTGACATCAAGAACCTCTGCTTAGCACAAGATTCTACTAAAATGTCTTTAGTTTCCAGTGTGCTGCTAATCATAGTCTTAGCCTGAGAGAGGGAAAACCTTTCCATTTGCTAAAACAAACATTTACTTAATTTGCCTTGTTAAATTTAAGCCATTCCCCATTTTAAAACTTCTCATTGATTTTACATTCACTCCTCTGATGTAAAATCATCAGCTACTGATTTTACATCTGTCTTTTAGCTGCTGCTGCTGCTGAGCTAACCTCAGCGACTGGCATATTGTACCAAATTAGGATTTCTCCCGCTACAGCAGCTGTGGGGTGGAATTGAGACAGGCTGATGAGACACCCCCAGCCCCCTCACTACTGCAGACACTGCAAAGAAGGAAGCCATGAACAACAGTTGCAAAACATTAGCACAAAGCATCACCCTACCACAAGCAGGGGGAGGATGATATTTCCTTGCTGGCGTTTTTTCGTGCGCCTTGTCTCTGGTTCTTCAATGCAAAGTCATTAAATAAAATGTAAACCTCCTGGGTGAGATTCATCTGCCAAAACGTAGCTGTTGACATCTGAGGCAGTCACCTGAGTCCCTGTAATCGATGGAGAATCAAGCACGTTTAAGGCRCAATTCATCTAATCCTAAGGTGCAAGTCAAAAAAGGGGTCATTGAATTGTGCCCAAATGTTCCTATTTCTCTTTATTAATGGAAAGAGAGACAGAAGTATGGACTCCCTTGCATTTCTGCTCTACAGACACTTCACACATGGTGAAAGGATTCACACCCCTAGGCCTGGACCTGGAACAGGCTTAGCTGAAGGGAAAGCTGATGAATAATTAAAGCTCATTGCAAGACAGCATCCTCAGAGACAAAGTGCTCTGAACAGGAGAGGATGATCATCCAAAGCARCCACATCAGGCTCCCGTGGATTGTGCTGTGGTGCTGCAGGTTATGAGCAATGATTTCCCACAGTAGGTTCCAGAGGTGGCAAATGAGACTGGTGTCAGAGATATTGCCTGAGCATCCAGAGAAACTCGTTCACCTGAAGAGATCCAAAGCTCCTGAGCTTCTAAATGAASCCATGCAAGTCTCATAGATTTTGGGAAGGTAGATACTTTGCCAAGACTACTCATGATTTTTCTTTTTAATAGCTATATATTTACAAAGAGAATGGTTTTTAATGTTCAAAACAGATGCCTCAGAATTAATTGGAGAAAAATAAACCATGAGAATGTGCCTATTTTTTTTCTTGCATTTTTAACACATTCTGAGTCATTGGCAAAGTGCTACAGTTGATTTTGTCTACTCTTATGCTTTCCACAAAATCAAAAGCCCAGGGTATCTATATTTTCCTTTCTGAACTTCAAACAGTAGAATAAATGGGGAAATTTGGCCACAAAGACATGTAGGTATCATTTGGTGTAATTAATTTCTTTTCTTTCTTGTCTCTTCTCTGAAAGAATATTTCTAAGAAATGGTGCTTTCTGAGATTAAAATAAAAATTTATTATTATAGCACACAGATATACTATAGGTAGTTATTTAAAATATTTAATGATATAGGAATCATTTATTTGTTGTGTGTGTGAATTAAACCCATCACAATGCCACCAGACAAATAGTAATATATCTCCTATTCTTGAAATTTAAATTTCWTATACTTTCCATTATTTGGCTTATTTTTCTTAGAGAGCAGAAAATGCTGAAACAGGAAGAAAAAGATATGAAAATGGGTGAGATGCTTTCCATTCTGTTTAATAAAATAAGTTTTTAAAATAACACTGAAAGCTTGTAAACTGCCTCTATAGAATGATGGAAGGAACGCAGAGAAACATCAGCTGAATTGACATATTAAAAAGGACCCATTTCCTTTTTTTTTTTTTTTCTCTTTCCCAGTTCTGCTAACTCTTGCACAAGGTAACTGAAACTTATGCATCTGAGCTGAAAGAATCTGATCAGTGGCATGTGCTAACCAACCTTGACACTGAGATATTTAGGGCAGCTGTCAAGCACCACAACTATCTTCTGTGCTTCTTCTCAGAATTAATTAGCAGAAGAACAGCCTTTAATACACATGTTCTTGCCAAGATGAACTTGGAAGGAATCTTGTTCTACTCCCCATTACTGTCTGTTCCCAGTAAACCTCTAGAGGAGATAAATGTGCAAAATCTTAAGCTATCCACCTCCTGTTACTGCAGGTATAAGCCAGGAGTTATAAGAGGTARCATACAGCAAGTATTTTTGGTGCAACAAAAGAAACCAGCCAGTTTGGTGATACCTGGCTTCAGAAATTCAAATTAAATATTTATGTTGATTATATTGAAAATATAGCTACTCACTCCAAGYACTAATTTAATTTGCTTTAGTTGCATTCACACCGTGAATCTTAAATTCTGCCTTGTGCCAAATAATTTGAGGAAGTACTACAGAGGTTTCAAAATCCTCTTGTAAGTCTGTGTTGAAAGGTGAGGACCACCTGCACCGCCATCAGTCTCCATTTACTTCACAGGCTGATGGGACGCCCTTGAGAATTTTCAAGGCTTTCCCCTCTGACTTTGGCTGATGTTTGAAATATCAATGGTCTTTCTCAGTACTGCAGCAATATCTTTTCTTCCATCTCATCCGTAAGCCAAAGGGCACTGACAAAGAGAAGGTGAAATCTAGCCAAGAAAAAGAAATAAATTTAAGGAGGTAAGWTTGAAACTTGAATCAGATTGAACCTGGTAGAGATATTTGGAATAATTTTCCTTTTACTTGAATAGGTGACTAAAAAAATTCAGACAACTTTGCTTTTCCTGGAATTGTTTTACTGTTGTCTCATTTTATTTGAGCGGGTCCATATACTTTTTTTTTTTTTAGAAAAAAATCCCATTTAACTTCTATGTGTATTTTATTGGTCCTCCTTTGGCTCACATTATATTTTTTTTTTTCCTGAATGGTTTTATTAATTTATTTATTTAAATGTGAATGGACACATTTCAGGATTTTTTTTCTAGTCCTGAGCAGTCGAAGAAGTGGAAAAAAAAMTTGTTCATGTATCAGTCCAGAAAACAGTTGCCATCATAGTCAGAGATGAGCTTAAATAACAATAGTCCAACTAATCTCATTTAACTTTAGCTGTCTATAGATTATATGCTCCRTCAAAACTGGCCATCTAGGCTTCCTTGATAGCAAAAAGAGAGATGTCAACATCTCTACGTGGCAGTTAATTTAAATTGTTTTATATGTTTTGGTTTGTGGTTTTTTTTAAGATTGGGCAAGTCATCCAGAAACAAAATTAGTGCTCTCTCTTGACTGAAAAGGAAGGCTAGGTGTCTGTCTCTTAGAAAACCAGCCTTCAGTGAAATTAATCCAATGGCACAGACAGTAAGACACACAGGAATTCCATTTCACTCTCCTTCAAAAAAAAAAATGCTTGCATTTAACTTGATTGGCTATTCTAGTAGCTCCATTTGTCTTTTTTTTTCTTTTTTTATTGTGTCCACCTGAGATTCCTCTAATAAAACCATATCATTCTTGACAAACTTTATTCTGAAGGTCTTGCAGTAGTTAATGATGTAGTTCTTACATTCCTGTTCTTTTTGGCCTTGTTGCTTTAAAGCACAGTCCTCAATGCAATCATGTCAGAGAAAGGAAAACATATGATCAACTACCCACCACCCYCAGGATTTAACAATGTCACAAATGTTGAGTAGCAGATTTTAACTGCCCGTCTCCCTCCCCCTCCCACCACACCCTTTCCCTAAATCTGTGGGTACTTGACGCTAGTTACCTCCTGGTTTGGTCTTTTTTTTTTTTTCCCTTTTTCCTCCTCAATTTCCATGCCTAATGAGCCTGAGCTGAGTTAATAATGGATGTAATAAGTAATGACTCATTGTTTTGGGGCCTGTGTGTCTCTGTGTGCAGTGGAAGAGGAAGCCAGGGCTCCRATGCCATTTGTTCTGCCATGTCACTTGCCGCCAAGCAATGCCACTCATCAATAAAAGGCAAGATGACGGATGAGTTCATTTAATGGAATTCCTCCGAGTGAGCTGCAGCCACTGCTCTTTGTAGGCTCGTTCTCTTGTTCTTTGAGCCTCTCTCTTTCCCAGTCTCTCTTACTCCCTCTCCTTTATTTTTTTTTAAATATTCAGGACAGTTGGAAAGTGTGGCTGGCTGAGACAGACGCCATTCGTGCCAGCAGCTCCTTCTGCTCTTAACAACTGCTATCCTGAATGAAATCAAGGGCTCTGAGCAGGGAGATTAGATCAGCACCACCTTATAGTGACATCCAACTGTATTGCCTTCCCTCACTCCCATCCCCTCTCCCACCTCACTGGTCAAGGTGGCTGTGGAGGGAAGCTGCCTAAGCATTTGAGGAGGAAAAGGGTTTGAGTGCTCCCTGTATGGCCCTGTGCATGCTGAACAGTAAAAACAATCCTGTTCCTTTGGAAAAGGATCAGGCTCTGTCTTCATGCCTAATCTACAGCACTGCATGTTTCCAAAGCCAGGTTAGCTAAACWGGGTATTATTTCAGTTCCCACATGCATGCATCTGCTCAGAACAATGAACGAGGTTCCCTTCTGTCTGCCTGTTCCCAGGTTCTTCTTCCTCCACCTGCTCCTTCTGATTTGCCTTTCCCTATTTTTTTTCATTCCAAAGGTGCGATTCTGGTGTAATTTAAGAGAATAATTTTTCCCATATAATTTATGCAGGTGAAAAATACTGCTAGACCAGATCCTTAGCTCAAGAGAAGTAGGAGAAATTCACGGGTCTGTGAGTTAATGGATGTCTGGTCCCATTAAGTTCAGCAGGTTATGATAAAACATGTTGGGTAGAAGAAAAATCAGGAAAATTTTACCCAAAACTGTCTCACATCTAACTTTCCAAGACTTCCTAATTTAATATGAAACCTTACTGAACAAGAAGTGAAGTTCCTTCCTTTCCTAGTAACATAAATAGTGGTAAAGCCACCTGTTCTCACTAATTTTACCTGTTTACTGGCAACTCACTTTGAACTTGAATTAATATTTTGTTGAAGTTGGAAGAACTTTGTCCATTTACTTTAGTAAATTTAGAAAGYTTTTAATGTTGTGTGGCCTTTTCATTTTATATGCATATGCACATATGTATGATATATGGTGGATGTGTGTATATTTAAATAAAGTAAGCAATAATACTCAAGTTACTTATAATTTCTAGGCAGACACCCAGCTTGGGTGACCTTGCTATGSTATCATTGTACATTACTTTGAGATATGTTTGATGAGAAAAAAACATAATATTTATTTTTAACCCTGCATTTTTATAGTATAATGGTTAGGACTCTGATCACAGAAGGCCAACAAGCCAAGTATGCAGCAAAAAGGCAAAATTACAGACACCAGTTTTAATCTGTCACAGCTTAAAATTTCCAGGACACTAGAGATGAATCTCCCTTTTACTTTGCTTTTTTGAAACCACGTCTACAGGTGCTGAATCCAGCTCTTGGGGCCCCATCATGGGGAGGATGTGGAGCTGTTGAAGTGATCCACAGGAGGTCACAGAGATGGACAGAGGGCTGGAGCACCTCTGCTGTGGAGACAGGCTGAGAGTGTAGGGGGTGTCAGCTGGAGAAGAGAAGGCTTCAGAGAGGTGTTAGACACCTTTCCAATGCTTAGAGGGGCTCCAAGAGAGCTGGAGAGGGACTTTGGACAATGGCCTAGAGTGACAGGACAAAGGGGAATATCWTCAAACTGACAGAGTATAGGGTTAAGTGAGGTRTTAGAAAGAAATTATTTACAATGAGGGTGGTAAGGCACAGGCACAGGTTTCTCAGAGAAGCTGTGGCTGCTCCATGTGCAAGCACTTAGGGCTGGGTTGGCCAGGACTTGGAGCAGCCTGGGACAGTGGAATGTGTTCCAGCCCATGGCAGGGGTTTGGACCTAGATGAGTTTTAGAGACCCTTGTAATACAGCCCAACTCAACCCACTCTGTTCTAGGATTCTGTGGKTCTATGATAAATGTGGTATGGTGTACAAGTTAATTGTCTTCTTCAATTAAAAAAAAGATACCTAACTGCAAGAGATTCCTGCTCTTTGAACAACTAAACAACTGTGGGTTTTTCCAATTTTCACATCAATATAGCTCTTTTTTTAAGTATCAAAAATCTGGGAATGAGAAGCAATGCCCCAGTGTGACAACTGGCTAAAGAGAAAGTGTTGGAAACCACAAAGGTTTATCTTTGTTTGCTTGCTTATTATGATGGTGCCTTGGACGTCACTGAGAAAATTACATAGGTATGAACTTCCATTAATCAGTGGGAAAAGGGTAAACCATACTAGGGTGGATAGCTAAAAGGAAGCTCTCATGGAAGGAAACATCTTCTTTGGTCTGTAGCACATCTGAGAGTGCTAATTAATATCTGTTCTCTTAAGCAGTCAGCATGAGAGTTTTTTTTGTATTTCCTAGAGCATGAGTGCACACTAGACTCAATCTAGCTGTGTTGGAAAAGATTGTGGGATTTTTTGAGAAGGGTACGTGTAGGTAGTTTAACAGGGAATAAAGGAGGGTATTAAATATCYCATAGAGTAAAAGTGTATTAAATAAACTATATAGTAATATACAAAAAGTATGTTAAAAATCCTATGGAGTACAGACAGCCAAGAAAGAGATTAGCAGAGCATCACATTTTATTGTTGAGCACAAATGTTCCATTCCTTTCTCTGAGCTCCTAATCAGCATTTTTCATTATTTCCCTTCCCCTGTATTTGGCTCCTGTGCCTCAGTGCCCATAGCAACACTTCCAGTAGTGTTAAAAACTAGACACTGCAGCCCCATTCCCAGGCAGAGAGCTTTGCCAAGGCCTGCATTTGATCCAGCTAGGAGCACATGCCCGCTCGGTGGTACAAGGTCATAATAATAATTCTCCCTTCAGGGGCAAACAGTCTTAGGAATGATCCCCCACTATTATCCCCTACTATCTTGGCTCATTTTGATCTCAGTTGTTATTAAGCTCATTTTATGCTGCAGTCGGAGCAGCTTGTTTACTTACAGAAATGGTTATTCAGGAAGTGGATGCCTACAACGAGACCAGAAGCCTGTGTGAGTGTGTGTGTTCAAGTGTGTGTGTGTGTGTGTGTGTGATGTATGTAGGGAGAGAAAATTGGTTTGTTTTAGGGACACACCATTCCTTTGAACTCCACAAAAATACGAGCCCTTTCTTTGATGGGCTTTGCTTTGGTTTTGGTTTGTTTCATTTTTGCCTTGCCCCAGTTTTCTCTCTGTAGTGTCTAATGTACATTTCAATGGATGGGAATGATGACAGAAGGCATTTTCAATCCCTTGAGGCATGGTTGCAGTCTCTGAAAATGCTTTGGTACTGAAGTATTCTGAAGAGAATAAAAGAAATCCTTTATTCTTCTTTTATTTTTCTTTCCCCCTCCCAACCCCCCCTTCTACTTATATCAAGATTGGAATTTCTGTTGTTGGGGAGAGAGAGTAGGGTTTTCTTTTGATTCTAAATGGCATCTTTTTCCTCCCCAGCCACTCTACTGATTTAGTTTGGTTTTTTTCTCACTTCCCCACTTTCTCCTCCACTCCCCAAATTTTGACCAGGTTGTGGGTCCCACTACTGAGCACACAGTCTCATAAATGAATATTCCATCACAACTTTCCCTTCATCTAAAGGAGTCAGGAGAATACTTAAGTTTGTTTCAATGAAGAAACATGGTTAACAGGAGCACTGGGGGTGAAGCTGAGTGTAGGAAATGGGAAAGCAGCAGAAACTGTTGGCAGAGAAGGCAACAGAAGTGAAGCTGGATGCTTTTGTAGTTGACTGGAACAAGAAAAGAGATAGCTGAATGATCTCATTTGTCACTGACTCAACCAAAATATTTGCAAGGTTGACAAAAAGAATCCAAGGCAGGATTTGATCCAGCAAATAAAAAGGACTTCCCAAAATCCTTGTAAATGGAGGAAATCACTTCAGATGATGCACCAAGTCACTTCTGTTTAGAGCTAAAGCACTTTGGGTTGTGCAACTGGTGGTTGTCTCAGTGTATACAAAAACAATGTATGAATTTGAAAATAACAATKATATGGATCTGGATATAGCCTGTAAGTTTGCTCACCAAGGTCAGAACTCAGTATCAGACCCAGGTAAAATCTACAACACCACTGGTCAGTTCCCTTCTCAGCCCTAGGGGGAGAGAGAAGTGAATCGTCTTTTGAATTCAGATTCTGCTCGTCACTTTTCTGTAAAACAAATCATAAGCTCAGAGTTTTCCTCACTGTTGTGTTTTATCCAACTAGACTGCATCATTATGACAAGAATGTTTAATTCTCAGCATGAAAGCCACAAAAGACCCTGTTTACACAAATGTAATATTTCACACATATGTGTATTTGCAGGTAAGCATGCAAAGTAGGATAAAGCTGTAGATAGTTTCTCAGCCTTTGTGTGGATGAACAGAGGTGGCAAGAGCAGGGCAGCGCTGACCATTCTTCAAATGTCTTTGTGTGTTCTGGGTGCTCTTGAAGACACTGAGATGTCACAATCATGTKGATAGAGAATGGCCCTCTACAGTCAGGACAACTTCCTTCTTTTTCAGTCTGTTCTTTTATTTCAGCTCCTTCCCACAAAGTTTACCAAAGATTGACCTGTGGTAGCACAGCATTTCTTCATCTTTATTTTTAAGGTAACTTAGGGATTTATAAAGTTCATTTTTGACAAATACCTAACGCAATTTATTTCTTATATATTTCTGTATTAATACACATGTGCAATCACATTCATTGTGAGACACACCATTTTTTTGAAAAAAAAAAAAAAGGATGGTTCTGAGCCACTCTGCTATTTATTGGAGACACAAGCCTCTCCACTTTTTTGCAAACATAAATCCATGTCTGGCTTGTGTGTTAGAAGAGAACTTGACAAAAAGGCATCTTCCTCACTCATATGAAAATATATCAGCCTCARTTCCAATCTGTTACACGTTTTGTACTATATTTCTTAGTCATACTACAGTGTTTTTTAATTTACTCCACATACACTATTCATAACAGCTGTTTTGTATTCCTAAGTCTATTTATATTTTCCTTTACATTGAACATAAGCTTATTCCTTACTACTGTTTCCCACTTGAACTTGACCAATTAACAGAGTGATTTAGGAGAAAACAAGATGTGGTCTTTACCTCTGTCACTGAGGTGGCCACATTTGGAAGCTAAGAGTCTCCTCTACTCCCATTCATATGGTTTCATTGACTTTTTCAGATTCCCAAGTTTATTCTGTGTCTGTAATGTGACCCCACATTCATGGACGACAATCAACAGAGTGAATTTCCCCGTCCTCACTGTCAGCTCCGAGACCAAATTCACATTAATGGCTCTGAGCCCAGCTAAAGGAGTCCAGGCACTCATGAAGAACACCAGGTTAACTGAGACAGGAGTATTGCATGCAACTAGATGGACTCCTTTCAGCTTTAGTTAGTTAAATGTTTGTAAAAGATATTAATTTAATCCTAGTGTGTACACAAAAAGAAAATGCAACACCCAACAACTATGAATTTTTTTTTGCACAGTTTCCTTATTTACYTTCTGTGTCCCTGCATCTGAAGAAATAATGAAATTATCATAAACACCAATCTAAAAAGATGAAATTTTTTTATCTGCCTGGAGTTTATTCCCACCTTTCTCCCTTTGCTGTGCTTTATGTGATGTACTGTTCATTCCTATTACCTCTTTATAGCTGTTTTGTTAAAGTTCATACCACAAAGACCTGTAAAAGAAATTTATGACTCTTGGGTTTTCAGCAAATTCTAAATAACCATAACATGAACATGAAACATTAATTAAAGACACTGGAGTCTAAGTTATAACAGAGATGCTGACATTTAAGCCCCTTGTACCATGTAAATTAAAAATGGTATGACAAACAGTGAGTAATTTGATGGTCAGGGGTTCATATAGATAGCTTAATATCTTTGTCATGAAAAACAGTCTGTCCTTGGTTTAACCCATACTGCACAGCCCAGGGGTCTGGTTCATAAAGCATGACACTGCCTAAACATTTTTGCAGTAATTCATGTATCAGTCTGGGAATTGCATTGAATATCCTTGAGACTAAACAAATACACAGGAAATTTGTGAACTAAATGCATTAATGCAAGGATAAATTCACTGTGTCAGTCCTGCCTCTGGTTCAGCTACCAAGATTTAGTCATTCTTGCCTAGAAAATCTAGTGTCACATATTTAACATACTATTCAAATTTGTTTAATTGATCATTAGCTTAGTTAACACAAGTCTTCCACAATGTATCTGTAGCGCTGAAACCTCAAGTTGCTGGCCACAGCAAAGACACCCCTTGCCTTAATCAACCTACAACAAAAGAGGGGACACATAATGTTTTTWGGATTGTGGAAAATGCATGCTTATATGTTCTTTATGTTCTTATAAGCAGTGCTTTAGCATATCCAAATAAATTGTTACACTCCTGTTGAGTCATTGTGTGACAGCTCCCTAACCAACACAGATCTGTGTGTCTGAGCAGGGCACAACAGGGAGGGTGGAGTAGAAGRCCTCCAGCAGTCCCATAACCATTCTTAGATTCTGTGATTTTATAATCAGCAGGAATGCAAATTTCCATATGTGATTCCCCATATCCTAACAGAGGTATCTAGAGCAGACCAGATCACAGAATCATGGAAACACTGAGTCATTTAGGCTGGAAGAGCACTCTAAGAACATGGAGATCAATCTTTAACCTAACTCTGCTAAGCCAAATCTCCTTGTCTGCTAAATATCTCCAAGAATGACAAATCTGCCACTTCCTTGGGCAGCCTGGATCATGGAACAATTTAGGTTGGAAGAGACCCCMGGGGGTCATTTAGTCCAATTTCCTACTAATTCTACACTCACTTTGATAAGGGTCCTCAGGGTCTTCTCTGATTCCTCACAAAATCCTAAAATTACTGATATCTTATCCTTACAATTCAAACTAAAGTAATGAATTTGCACAAATTTTGCCTGTCAAAGGAGACGTTCTACAGGTTACAGGTTATGTATATAGTCTTCCACCCTTGGAAATGACAGCTGAAATACGAGATATAAGGGAATCAAAGTTACCTGAACATTCCTCACAATTTCCATGAAGCAGGAATAGGGGCCTGTGTGTTGAGCAAGGAAAAATAATTTCTTAAAATAATTGCCTCAGCTGCTTGTAAAAGGGAAACGTACTCTTAATCACATATTYAATTTTGACTCTACAGATAGTTAAGTCATAAGTCTCTTCAAGCTCTTAATTAAATATTTTGGTAAAATATAGCCAAGAGAAAGCCTGAGACAAATTCACCAGTTACTTCCTGTGGAGAACCAGGAAATGGATCCAATATGTGTGGTGAGTCCCTTCTAACTCGGGATACACTATGATTCTAGTATTCTAAGTATACTCAGAAATTCATTCAAATTCAGTCTAAAAAGAGAAGTACCTGTATATTTCCAGGTTCTAACTTCTCATAATCCTTCCGACACTAGTTACTGAGCTGGATTGGCATGCTACAAAAACTTTTCTGCTGTAGAATCTAAAGATAATAACTGGAAAACAGAGATCATGTCTTGATAGCTCATTCTGAGTTCTTCACCTTTACTTCAGATTTGTTCCATCACTTTCCTTGCCTATGCGTCCTGCTTTGTTCTGTTATTCAATATCTCACTAGTTCTGTAATTTCAGCCCCAAATTGAGTACGATGTTCCCTCCAGTGGAACCCTCACCTTGATAAATTGCCAAATAGTAATTATTATTCCTTACAGAGACTGAGATATGGAGTCATGGCTGTAATTTCTAAGGCTTGAGTGCCGAGAAATTTATGCTATACTTCTCTTCATCAGAGTTTTCATCTGAGATCATATTTCAAGCCCTTTCCTTTGATGATGTGATTAAGATAATTCCTCTATGAAGTTCAAGCCTCYGTGAGATATTCAAGAAGGAACCTGATAGTTCTTAAGCTTTATTTGCTTCCCCTATGAATATCAGCAACGTATGAAGGGAAAAAGCACACAGACATGATGTCTGATGGTTTCAAATGCTCCTAATTTTTTAATGTTAATTATTACATTAGCATCTGCTAGCCTCAAATATAGGGCATCTCTTCTTGTGAATGTAATATAAAACTAAAGGAAAAAAGAGTCTCTGCCCCAATAATCTTCTCCATATCAGGATTTCTTTTGTTAGCATGTTTCCTTGTTTCTTTTCTATTTTTTATTTTTAAATTAAATGTTGGTGTGAAATTTTTTAAGCCCATTTATTGAGATGATTATTTGAATTCTTACTGGGCCCAGTTTAAAAGTGGTTGTGCTTCATATCCTTCCTAGGAGAAGGAAAGAATAATATGATATATATTTTAACACAGATAATCTCCATTTTCTCACAGGAATGCAGGGAGCATTACACACATCTAGGCATGTATAGCAAAAYTGATATGCCGTTCGAATTGGACCATTGTCTATTATTTTGGTACTCCTAGTCTGAAGACAACAGGTAGTTTGGGAAATAGTATACTGTTATCCCCATTTTACAGACCTCTGTCTAATGGTTTACAGTGATCTGTGTTGATTACTGTTGGTTTCAGGGGGGCAAGATATTCTGTAGTAAGGGTTCGTGGAACAGTCACACAACATGAACTCATTCTAAGCTTTCCAGTTTCTGACCAGCTTATGCACTGAACCTGAATGTTTAYGCTCTGTTTCATAAGTGTTCTTATCCTTTATTCAGTACTTTTTGAAATTCTTATTTAGAATAATATAATATGCTTGTTTCTTCAATATCCTCAAGCTATAATGTAAGGATTGATACTAAATCAGTCAAGGTGTTACTGTCCTGTGGATACAAGCGTGCCCTATACAGGTGTTTTCTCATGAATACAAAATAAATTTGGATTTTAAAATTTACTGTTTCACTACTGAGATGTATAGGAGGCACAGCCTCCTATTACTTCCAAATACTTGCCCAAATAATCTTTCCACATTAAAACAATTACAAACTCATTCCATCAGTGGGGAAGGAGGTAAAGCATCTCTTTCTTATACATGCAGTGTTCAATTTAAGTAAAAAAATTAAAATAAAGAAAGAGCCTCACAGTATAATATCCTAATCTTAATAATATGTACATAAAAGCTTTCTTCCTGTTATGATCCTGTTTTATAGGCACATTGTTCATGACATGGCCTTATTGTTCATGTACAAGACAGATGAACAAATTTCTACCACACTCTCCACAACTTTCATAAACTGTGATTATAGATTGAAATACTGTATGCCTCATTATTTATTTATAGCTCTGAATATTTCTCAAGGATATTTTTCCTTTCTTTTGTGTTATTTTGTTTTAATGAAGGTGAAAGACTGTAGAAAACCATGCAAGCAATCCAAAGCCCTTTCTTTCACCATGAAATGGCTTGAGGTGTATCATAGTGTCCTTTCTTCAATAAGCATTATTTCCTGGCACAGMGAAATCAAAGTCATTACTTTGCCCATTGTTTAGGCTTCAAGTCATCAAAGCATTTAAACACATACTTAACTTTAGTGCCTGATTAAGTGCAACTGGAATGGGATTTAAGCACTTGCTTAAAATTTAGAGGGTGTTAACATGCTTTGCTGAGTAAGGATGAAATGCTAAATTGAAATCATATTTACATTGGAGTGGAAACTATTCCCAAGTTTRCTAAAAAATAAAGCAGATTTGATCATATTATCTGCATGTTTAACTGTTTCATTCTCCTCTTCTTCCAAAAAAAAGTGTTTGGACCTTTGATTTATAAAACCAAACATTGCCATTAACCTGATCCACAAGCAGAAGGAAATTAGGGACTCTTTGTGAGCAAATCGATGTGGAGAAATTATATTCTTTTGCTGAAGGGACAGATTTTCATGGTGAATGCTGTGCTATAATGTGAAGGGACAAGAAGACATTGAGGAAAATCATGGCTGGGCTCTGTTGGGAACAAGGGGAAGACTTTTCATGTCTTGGGGAAGAAGATAGGACTTGAAGGCACATGTTGGTAGCATATGGGCAGCAGATTCATTCTAATTTAATTTCCAGACTCAATCGTCTTGAAGGCATGAGCCCACTGGGAAACATTCTTCCTTGGACCTGATGAAGCAGAGATTCAGAACATGTTTGTATGATTTCTTTGCAATTGTGTAGATGGTCATGGCAAGACAGAAGCCAATGCTAAATCTAGCTCTAAATCTAGCTCTGGAGGAAATAACAGGGCATGCTGTTTATCATGATGGAGAAAGTTTTTTAAGGGATTTAAAAGATTTAAAAAAACCTTAAAGAAAAAGAAACACATATGGACTGTGCTCTACATTGACACAATTAAGTCTTTTAAATATTCAAATTTTAAAAAATCAAACATAGATAATCCTAAATAAATGGTTATGAAGACAAATAAATATCACCAAACCATACCATGTRCCCTCAGAAAGCATTTATTACGGAATTTTTTTCCCAACTTGTCTTTGTGTCAAATTTTGAAACCCTTTAGACACATCTATCATTGTCGCCTGTATAGATCACCACACTCTTTCTCTACCTGTTTATTTTCAGCCCCCATCCACCAATTTCCCTATTCCACTGCCCACCTGGATGTGGATGCAGGTATCTTGATCCACCATTCAATGCCAACAAAATTAACCTTGCAATAATTTCCCTTAGAAGAGACTCGGCTTGGAACAATTCGAGATTCTGGAGAGCTGCTTGGCCCAGCCCTTTGTTCACCAGGGGTACAACACACCCCTCCTGTCACTGAGTATTGACTGCTGGGGATGGTGAGGTCATGGGCAAAACCCCTGCATGATCTGGCAGAATTTCAGCCTAAGGTCTCTGTTACTCAATCATATTGCTGGGTCTGGGAGAAAAGGAAATGGAGGCTGAATTTTCTTATTTTTCATCCCATTTTCTTTTTCAGTGWATTACCTCATACTTAGAAGGATTTTTAACTAATATTCTTAAGACAAGTTTGGGAGCACTTCTATTGATCAGCAACATGATTACTATTTGTATGCACTGCTGGGGCAGAAAGAGCTGGTTATGATTCCTGCTATTTTGGTTATTGTCAGTACTGTCAGAAAGAGATAGAGATTTTTTTCTATCTCACTCTTATGMTCTTTTTTCCTCTCTCCTGTCCTTCAAGAAAATGGTTCTTTTTATTTATTTTTGTTCTATCCAACAGTGGCAGCTGATTTTGAAGTGTCAGACTATTATTTGGGGGGGTTTTTTTGATGTTAACATTTTTTGCACAGAGGATAAAATCAATGTGACATTTCCAGAACAATGATAGATAAAAATGATGAGTGGTCTTTAAAAGCAGAAGGCTAATTTTTAAAAATGTCACTAGTGTACTATTTCAGAGTTTGTCTAAGATAAAACAATAAAAGTTATAGATATGAAAACTAATAATATTTCACTGGCTAAACTATAGATACGCATGTTGTACAGTGTACGAGTTCTATATTCTTCTAAATATACCAGGATAGAAATGCTGCAAAAAGGGACAGAATTAAATATAGTTATTTTGGGTTATTTGATTGGACATTGGTTTGGGAAGACCTTGATTTCTAAGGCTATGACCTTGCAATCAGTTGTTCTGGCAAGGACTCACAGACTGGCATTTTGTACTATGGAGGATTCACATGGGCTCAAGTGATTGTGGTTTGATGGCCAAGTTTTATGAGTCACCTGAACAATATAGTCATTGTGCTTTTAAAGCTATTAGTGTGTCATGCTGTCAGTGCAAGACTCACTTTAGAATGATGGGACAATGTGTCTCCTGCTTTGAAAGGGTTCTGGGTTTTGATATACACCCTCCCTTAGTGGACTTTTGGCTATAATAACATGTGTCCATAAAGTGTGGGAGACTCATGATTTCCTACAGCTCACACAGACTTTAACAACAACTTGTGTGCAAGTGTATTATTGCTACTTCTATGGTTCCTGGCTATTTCATTAGCAGGCTATGGGTGAAAGTCTAGTTCTGAAGGCAAAGACCTGCACCATTTGATATCATTGGTAAAGGATTGTCAAAATCAGGGATCTGTATCTGCTCTGCTCCTAATGAGGTTTCACAGTCAGGAAAGAGCTGGTGTGACTCAGTTGGGCAAACCTGGCACGAGCCCTTTGGTTAGCACAGAGAAAACAGAAGCAAGAAATGATCAGCAGTGGGGCTCTTAAAAGACAGTACTCAAGCTAAGCGTGTGACTACATAAAATTTAATARATGGAGAGGCATGGACATCTAAAATCTAACATGTTATGCATAAAAAAAAAAAACGGAACTGATACTAGCAAAGATTTGCCAGCTACTGGACACAGAAAGACCATGACTTCTAGTGATCTTCGCAGGATTATAAAAGTTAATTTATATATAAAATTCAAAAAGGTCTTCCATTGCCAAATTGGAGAGCTCTGTGAAATTTCAGTAAACAATATTTCAAGAGAAACTYCAAGAAATTCAACTCATACTTGAACGTATCTCTGAAAAATATATTAACACAGTTCTAGTTCAACTTATGTGGTTTACAAGTAGCTGCAAACCAGATGTCAGCATTTACTATGTTCAAATAGATGGCTTGTTTTGTAGTTGTGAAATATTGAAGTTAACAAAAAAAAAAAAAAAGAAAAAATCACATATAGCAGTTTAAATGTGATGTTGGTTTTACAACCTCATTGTGGAGGAAAAATAACTTCACAGTTTAACTGCAGATTAAATCTGATCTGATTCCACTCTAATCATCTCATTAGAAGCAAATGTACATAAATTGTGAATCAACTTGAAAAGAAGGGTATGGGAAGATTTATGACAACTCCTCCCATCACTATATTATAGACACAAACATTAACTAAAATATGAGGAAAAAGAAGGAAGCACTAAGCACCAGTTTAAAGTTTTGTTTAGACTTTTTGAAATCTATGAAGAGTCACAGTTCCATCTGAGAGCTGGAAAATTGATCAGTCTTCAAATTAAAGAATCATAAACAATGTCTCCTATAAAGAGATAGGATAGATTTTTCTATGTCATGTTCAAAAACATATGTAATAAGTTGTAAGACTAAGAATGGGTAGATATTTGTTGGGATTAATTCTGATTTTGTGCAATACTTCCACTTAGTTCCAGAACACTGCAATTCATCCAAAATGTTTCTAAATGTCTAATAAACTGTAACATGTGTGTGTTTCACATAATCCACATTTTCTGAAACTTTTGAAAAACATATATGCATAATAATGGGATGATATKCTCAATTTCAGCATCAGGGGTTTATCCTCAAATATTTCAAAGCACGTGATCATTAACAGAAATTAACTTTTCATTCCTCTAAGATCTTTTCTATGCTTTGAAAAGAAAAATCATGTGCGTGTTACCTCATGTACACATTTCTCTTGGTCCATTATAAACATTTACCTTRGCTTACACATGACAATATGCATATGAAACATTTTGTAGCAATGTTAAAAGCAAAATAAATGGATTTATTAACTGTCTATTCTTTCCCTTCAAGGGAGTCCTATACAACATGTACTTATTACACAAAGATGTATCTTTGATTTCACAAATATTTGGTCATGTCAGAAGTTTTCTTTGYTTTTGGTCCTCCCAGAAATGTTACAGAAGGCCCAAGAGAAGTTGCTTAAGGAGAACTCCTGCTTAGTATTTGCAGGCCTAATATGAAAATCTTCAGAAATGGAATGCAGCAAACAGCAGGAAAAAGAAAA
This sequence comes from Sporophila hypoxantha, assembly GCA_002167245.1. Classification (NCBI taxonomy): domain Eukaryota; kingdom Metazoa; phylum Chordata; class Aves; order Passeriformes; family Thraupidae; genus Sporophila; species Sporophila hypoxantha. Next base: position 4,595,554 of record NDFG01000256.1, on the reverse strand, counting down.
GAAGTAGGGGAGGGAATATGCAGAGGGCAGACAAAAACTTCAGGAAATAATTGCTAAGAATTGTTGTCAGTGTGTATTGTCCATGTGGGAAATGAAAGGCCTGCACATCATTCACCTTTGGTGGAATATGAAGGCTGGAATCTTGACACGATCACAGTTATACTGCTAAAATAATATTTGTGTTATAAAACACAAATATTCCAGAGGTTCCTAAATGTAAACACATTAAATTTACATTCTTTTGCTGTTGTCTTCTATTTTTTTTTTAATATTGCCAAGATTAGCCAAAATTTTCTTCTCTTACCTTGTCAATACCAAYGGCTAGATTGTTGAACCTGAAACTTCACCTAATAAATATAAAACAAATAACAAAACAGACAAAGATAGACATCAAATAAAAACAAACATTAAAAAAAAAGAAAATAAAATATGAATTGGTGAAAAATAATGTACTACTGAAACTGCATGGGTATTTTGTTTTGTAACAAAATATGATGTAGAACCTCATTTAGTACTAACGTCACCAGAATTCTCTATACTTTGGTTTCCAAGTTCTAATTGTGGGGCATGAATTTCTTCAGAAATCCCTAGAAACTCATCAGCAATACTGTATCTGAGACCAGACTTTAAAATATTCAAAGAAAATCACTTTGAATAGGACATTCAGTTGAAGCATAGACTATGGGACAAAAAAAAATAGTTTATATATCATAGTAAAGGCAAAAACTCAAAAACTAATGTACTTTAGTTTGTGAATTAAAATTTTGATTATTAATTTCCAGTGTGCATCATCTTCCCARTGAAAATAACCCAATCTTAGGAAACAGCCTTCATCTTCAAGAATCTGTCCAAGGAAAAATGCCTGCATACTTTGATCAATAAAAAGCAGGGTCCAAAGGGTCAGGAAGAACCATTGTGTTCCCAAATTAATAAGAAAGACATTCATTTCTGCAGGACTGGCCATCTTAGAAGATTGTCTCCAGTGTACCTTAGAGACCCCAGTTTCAGTCTGGCTTGATGTCTTAATTGAATTGCCTTTGCTGTGGAGTGGAGAAAACAAAGCCTCAGAGACTTTCCCAGACAGAGAGAAAGAGGCGAACAAAGGGAATCCATGATACCTGCTCAATAAAATGTGATCATTTAACTCCAGTCTGAGAATTAAAAAAAAAAAAAAAAAAAAAAGGGGAGTGAGGAATTTATTGACCTCTGGTGATAAATTTCACAGGAATGTATTATTTTGCATGTATGATACACAACACATAATAGTATGTAATAACAATAATTACTGCATGACCTTATTCTTACCTAGCTTTTCTCATTATTGTGGCTCAGAGCAGCTTACTTAGAAAGTTTCCATCAGTACTCCTGTTATGCAGAGAAGTGACTTGATTAAGGTCACAAGCAGTCAGAGATAGAGCAGAGATTAGGCTTTGGACCTTCTTCACTTAATGCTGTATCTTTTAGACTTAAGCTTAATTTGTACGTATATGTAGATTATACATGCATGTGTGTGCTGTATCTTGATACAGTACAGGGAAGAATCCAGCAAATCTTCTTTTCTTGTAATTGTTCTCTCTGCCAACACCTCCTGTCGCCACATTTCTCTTCACAGAGAAAAGCAAGGCACAATTCTTCCCAAGAATATTTCTGCGTTTCACATTCTCTGAACCTCAGAAAAAAGAAAAACAATTTGCATCGTTTGCTATGCCTGTGTTTGTGCAGAAGTAGAATGCAATAAGGAGATGGTTTACCCTGTCTCTTATACACATCTAGATGTGTATAAGAGACAGATCTTATTCTTACCTAGCTTTTCTCATTATTGTGGCTCAGAGCAGCTTACTTAGAAAGTTTCCATCAGTACTCCTGTTATGCAGAGAAGTGACTTGATTAAGGTCACCAGCTGTCTCTTATACACATCTAGATGTGTATAAGAGACAGGTATAGTTTAGTATTCTTTTATATAATATAATAAAATAGTAAATTAACCTTATAAAAACATAGAGTCAAATTCATCATTCTCTCCCCTCAGCGGGAGAGAAAATATCCGCTATAAACACCCTCCTGTGTACTTTTACACAGTCTAACTCTGTATTCCCTGATTTTTGTCCCCAGCTACCTTAGGGATGGTTTCAAAGATGAAAGAACCAATACTTCTCAGCAGTGGTAGAAAATACAGTGAAGGATGGTGGGGAAGCATTATTCTTTGTGAGGTTAAGACTGRGTACTAAGAATGTTATGAAATCTTCATTTCTGCATATTTTCGCACTTGTTTAGACAAAACCAAGTCTGACCTCTCCTTGTGTTGGTTTTAAGCAGAAAGTTAGAAGAGATCATCTCCAGAGGTCCCTTTTAATCAACATTTCTATGATCATAAAACTCTCTGTGTTGGAAAGCACCATTCAAAATAATCTACTAGGAGCCCTCTGCAGTGACCAGAGACATCTTCCGCTAGATCAGTTTCCTCACAGCCCTGTCTAACCTGACCTTGACTGTTTGCAGCTCTTGGGCATCCAACGCCTTTYTGGGCAACCTGTTCCAGAGTTTCACCACCCACACAGTAAAAATCTATTACCCCTGTTCCTAGCAGAACAAAAAGTGCTGAAAGWTTTGTACCACTCTTTATATGAGCACCCTTTACCTTCAGGGTGACTGCTRCAAGGGCTACATCAGTGCTGGTTCTACACTACTCCCAGATGGCCTCTCATTTTGTCACACATGGCTTTCCTCCCTCACTGGTATCCTTGTCCCTTCTCCCGTGCTGCTGTTCCATTTTCCTGTGTGCCTTTCTCACCCATCTGCATGAGAAAATGGAGTTAGCATCTCCCAGCACTGAGCTCCTGCTCACACAGTAATCACCACAGTGTGCTACAGCCTTCCTGGCCATACAGATACCTGAGCAACAGCACCACTGCTGCCCATTGATGAGGGAAATGCTGTGGATATCTTTCTGTATCTATCAAATAAATCACAGCCAGCTTCAGGTGAGTGGAAGCAGCYACTAAGATGTGAATAAGGGGTAAAAGATGTGTCAGTACCCCAGAACTGTGTTTTGCCATGGCATGCCTGCTAACCAAAATATCTGGAGTTCTTATGTTAAGGAAACTGGCTTGCATGGGTTTGAAGACTGAATTAGAACATTTTATAGCACAGAATGCAAATAATCAGGTAATTTACTCTGTAGATGTGCAGTAATTGCAGCATAATTAAAATAATTACATTTTACCTGCAGGACATGCACTTATGGCATGTTGTATTTGCATTAAATATTCAACATATACATTCCAGACCAATTYATCTTTGCAGCAGAGCTATGTCATTGGATACATTACAGGGCTGAATTTAGCTTTAAGTACTTTATCTTGTGCAAGTCACTATCTTGACTGACATTCCCATTTTCCCAAAAAGTATTTTTTTTTAGGAGAATTTGCTGAATTTGGTGATGAAACTCGCATAGCCTGGGATCAGTGAATCCACTCAAAATTTAACTTCAAGTCATTGGAATAACAGGTGAACAGAAGAGTGCAACAACCAGGTAATCACTCACTGCAGTGAGCAACCGAGCAGTTCATTCTGAATTAAACACAGACCATACTTTGGGGTCAAGCCAAGGCCTTAACTCCAGCTGCTTTGTGCTAATGAGGGAAGGAAAAGCAACAAAAAACTGCCTGAAAAGAGTAACTGTAAACACCCCTGGCTGCACCAGTGTTTTYGAGTGTCATGGGTCTGCTGCCCTTGTCTCTCCTCTGTGTGCCCTCTTCCCTTGGCATCAGGACAGGAACCAGTCATGCCAAAAGCAGCAAGGGCTRAGGGATAATGTGTGGGAGGAAGGATGAGTCAGTGCTTAGGGCAGAAGTTTGGGATGCCTGCAGACCTGGGTTCAGGTCYGTGTTGTGCAAAAATCTTTCCCCGTGATCTTGTCCAAATCACCTATAATTAAACCTCGAAAATGTGCTAGTAGAGAGGTAAGTAAGGCAGATAAGAAATATTCAGAACTTTTATGAGCCTCAAGTTTCAGGATTATATATAATGAGCTTGAAGTCTGAGAAAGAGAGCCAGCAGGCCAAGCAGAGTGATAATTAGTAAGAGAAAAGAACAATTTGGGCAGCATCCCTCCAGATGTATAACTTAAAGATAGATATAGCTGTCCTAAGAGTWGAAACTGCTCTACTTTTGAAAAATACCAAATTGTTTTTGGAGCAAGGAATTACACCAGTGTTTCTCTACTTCTAACTTCTGTATCCTTGTTGCTCAGTTAAAACGCTTTGAGGAAAAAAAAAGAAAATAATCTAACCCTGGAAACTGCCTTTGAGGTTAACAGGGATGAGATTAGAATCCTAGRAACACTGAGATTGGAAATGATTTCAAGATCCTTGAGCCAAACCATGAACACCAAACCGTGCTCATTACTAAGTCATATTCCCAATATCTCATCCACCAGTGCCTTTCTAATACTTCCAAGCATGGTGATTCCAGCACTTCCCTGGGCAGCCTGTTTCAATGCCACCCCTTCAGTGAAGAAATTTTTCCTAATATCCTGCCTAAACCTCTGCTTTTGCAACTTGAGGCATTTTCCTCTTTTTTGGTTGCTTTTCACTTGGGAGAAGAGACTGAGCCCCATCTCACAGTGCGAGAGGCTCCCTAAAACTTTTTCTCCAGGCTGAGCCCCTCCAGCTGCCTCAGCTGCTTCTYGTCAGGCTTGTCCTCCAGATCCTTCCCCAGCTCTCTTCTTTGGACACACTCCAGCACCTGAATGTCTGTCTTCTTTTGAGTGGCCCAGAACTGAGCCCAGGATTTGATGTTTGGCCTCAACAATGGCCTCAAGATGCAACAGGGGGAGCAAAATCCTCAAACAAAAGTACAACAAATCCCATGGCAAACTTTTTCCCTATGTGAAAGGTTAGCTTTCCTGCAGGCAGAACCAAGCTGACCCTGCTGTGCTGAAAGCCAGGTACYTGTCATATGGTACAGGTCATATTTGCCTTCCCAACCATGCAATCTAAGCTGCATTAAAAAAAAACAACTTTTGGTTGTCATCATAGGGGACTYCAGGACTCAGCCTACATTAGAGACACAGGGAGGAAGTATGGCCAAATGGCAGAACACTCATGATCTTGGGCTTAACAAACAGGACACTCTAGTCAGATAGTCCATTGGCTGGACAGATCAGATAACTCCAAATAGATTGGAAAAAATATGCAGTAGATATCATAAAGTCTTTGTCTCAGGGGTCTCTCAAAATTTTTGGTCTCCCCTACAGATCTGACTACAGCTGCAACAATGACTAATGTAAAAAATAAAAGACAGCCAACTCTTATTGGGACATACAAGGCTCTCCTTGGCCGTGTTTCTGATGACAAGTGCCCAACTTAGTGCAGAAACTTTTGCTGTGAGGCAGTGGACTAATGACATTACTTAGCTTTCTTTCTCAACCTTTGCAATTTTTTAGTCCTCCATTAAGCTTGTGTCTCATGTTTTTCAAAATGTTTTTTCCTGCTCTGGTCCCCACTGTTGTTSGTTTTGGAGTTGTCCATTCAACATGCTGATTTCCCTGTGTGTGTGCAGGAAGAGCTCCTCCAGGGTCCCCTAGATCCCAGTCCTTTCTTAGCTAATTACCATGTGCCAGATACTGGAGTTATGGGGCCTCAGGGTGATCATTTTGTTGACAATGTGCAGCAATAACCATATAATCACAGCACAATTATGGRGCATTTATGGAGTTACTTGTGTCATGTCACAGATGAAGTTAGCAAATGTAATTTACCTCTCAACACTAAAGAGGACAGAGTCTTAAGGTCAAAGGCTGAGCTCTCAGTAAAAACTCCATTTTTTAAAGCTGCTTTTAGAAGAGCAAGTTCCCTCAAATCAGCCTAAAATTATATTTGTTGGACATTTCTTTAATTTCTGTTTCTATAAACTCTAAAACTCTGGTGAAAATTTGCCAACAGGAAATTAACTTTAATATGATGAAGGAAGATCAAGGAAAAAAAAAAAAAAGCAAACCTTCATAAAACTTCCCAGAAAAATCCTTGAACCCAAATATTCTAAACAAATAAATAAATAAATAAATGCATTCTTACATAAAAATGTTCCCCATAAACTTCTATCTGTCTCTTGATACCACTTATCTGTTCACATAAAACTCCTACCAGGTGCAGGGTGATTAGGAAGACCAAAAATAAAACCATTATCTATCAAGCTAACATTTCCTCACATCATCTGCGGCGGCACGTCGRCTGCTGCCTGGATGCTCAATCATGTCTGGTGCTCTGAGGTGACATTTGGMCAGGAGGCACCCTGCCACAGATCAGAACAGGGACAGGGCTCTGGCAGAGTGAGTACCCAAGAAACCCGATGAATAAGGAAAAGGGGGAAAGAAGAACGGCATTTACAAAAGATGCTGTCCAGGATAAGCCAAATGGAGCACAAGAGGGGCAGGGTTTGGCTTATCAGAAGGCTTATCAGAAAGAAAACATATAATTCTTAGTATCACAAAGTCTTTTTTCAAAGATTGGTGTGTGTATATATCTATATGGTAATGGGGTACACAATAGATGCATACGCATTTTGCCATATTACCATATATACATATGCATATATATGTTCATATGCATTCAAACACACAAAACCTCCCAACACAGACCAACCCATAAATATATAAATATACAATGTATTTCCCTTTTCCAATAAAAGAGGATATAGGCTCCTAGACCAACTTTCATATATGGCAGCTTAGAGCAAAAATGTTTTATTCATGAATGATGTCTTTTTTCTTTTTTCTTTTTTTTTTATAAACACATAAAAATGTGAAACAATAAAAGTGATATATACCTAATAATGAGTGAGCCAATAAACCCCACCAGGCAACTTAGCTTTGGAAGTGGAAAAATTGACTTTGTATAACAAATTGCAGAATTATTAATCCTGTTTGAAACMCTTTTTATATCAGACCATTTACTTTAATTCTTGCTACTTTCAACATTATCATACATTATGCATTTTTTTCTTTGTAATTTTTTTTTTTCTTACCACAAGTACAGTGTGCTCCCAAACTTTAAAGGGCTGGAAGCATTTTAAAGAGAAGCCTACTGGGGAAAAGAAAAAAAACAGGGATAAATTATTTAGGCCATTCTGAGGTAGTCATGCCTGCAAAAACTCCCTCACAGCGGTCCCTCACAGACCACTGATGAATTAAACTTTGTGAAGCCCCTGCAAGGCAAGGAAATACCAACTCCTGTTAAGTGAGCAGAGAAGTGAAAGCACAGAGCTATTTCTGTGTCTACATCAGATTGAGGATGAAGCTTCCAGAGGGGTGCTAAACCCACCAAAACCACCCTTTCTTCTGTCTTCTGTCCTGGTGGACATCCAGGGCTTCCTGCAAGTGATGGAAGGGGGCACATACAGGGAGGCCTTGCCTTAGGGTGTCTTTCTGAAGAGATTCAAGCAGGAGCAAACGTGCTTAAACAAAATCAGACACTCTAAATGTAGATTGGTCTTCAGACACACCTGCAAAGASGAATGTGAGCTGAGTGAAATAGTGGCTGAGGAGAGATGAGGTGATTTTTTTTTTTTGAGGTAAAGCTCACATGATTCACCCAAGAGCCTCAGCCCTGCTCCTGGTGTTATAAGCACTCTGTGTTTGTGCCTGGACACAGGGCAAACTTGTATGGGTGGTAATATTCAGGTTATGTCTGCAAAGTGGTGCTCTCAGTGCCTCCTTTTTAGGAAGTATCAATAGAGTCAGTACTTTCCTAAAAGACAGATTTTGGATGGACAGTGTAGAAGATGATCCACTTAGTCTAGAACCTGAAATCTAAGGTCAGTGGGGACCTAGTGGTCCATGTGAGCTCTGTGAGTGCCATGTATGACACCACATTGGATACAAGGACATGCCATTTTACTGACTAAAACCAAGCAACTGGGAAAAATTGGACTAATATTTTTTCTCCAGCTGTGCTTGTCAGAATCATGGCCAGCAATGGGCCAAAGGCATAAATATGATAAGTGTATTGTTATATCCAGCACGCTTTTTTTTTTTTTTTTTTGCTTCAATAGAAAACTCCAAACTGCCCAAAGTTAATGTTAAAAGGAAAACAAAGAAGAAATGTGTTTCRAGATGTAACCGGCTGTTAGCTCCTAATTCAATAATTCAATGTCATTGCCTCTCTCACATGTTTCTCTATCTGTTCTTTTTAATGCACAAGACGCTTGCTCCAAACAGTGACAGCAATTATGCAAGGGATTTTGGTTTTTGTTGTTTTAAGCCTGAGAGATCTTAGGATTTTAAAGRAACCTCAGCCAATCACTAAAATGGAATCTGGTAGGAATGAGTTTGAACTCTTTGAGTTAAGGTAAACAAACATATTAACTGGTTGGATTTTGTAATTCAATATAGCAGTATAGCTTGGCTAGAGCAATAATATTTTTAGTCATTAGCAGAGYTTTTCAGTAAGAAGATATGCTGTCAGCTGGCAAGCAGTTCTCAAAATAATGGAATCAGAGGTCATGTTTCTCTAGCAAATCATAAAGAATTAAATCTCTTGAACTCAGTAACTTGSTCTTCCAGGGGCATTTAATCTTTATGCTTTTTTTCTTCTGGTGTGTTTGGTTGCATGGCAAGGCTTCAGTTTGACGTGGGACTACAGGTGTGGCTTCTCTGAGAAGATGCTGAAAACTTCACCCAGGTCCAACAGAGTCAATTCCAGCTTCCCTCAGCCCCATGCCCCATTCCTCTGCACTGCTGAGTGGGGAAGAGCAGAGAAATCAGGAGTGAAGTCCAGCCCAGGAATGAGGGATAGGTGGGAAAAGTTGTTTTAGTATTTGATTTTTATTTCTCATTATTCTGCTCTGATTTCATGGATAACAAACTAATTTCCCCAAACCAAGTCAGTTTTGCCTGTGGTATTAACTGGTGAGGAACCTGTCCTTGTCCTTACCTCAACCCAGGAACCTTTAACTATATTTTTGCCTCCCTTGCCCAGCTCAAAAGGGAAGTGACAGAGTGGCTTTGGCTGGCACCTGGTGTCCAGCCTGGGTCAGCCCACCACAGCTGACTAACAGGTCATGCAGTTCAGGTTCAGTGACACCAAAACCATCTGGTTAACTTGGAAGGTTTTTTTGGCTAGCAAACATATAAATACATTAGGGGTAATGTTTCTCTATAGAAGTCTATTCTAAAATATCATTTTGGTGTATTACAAATTCCACCTTTGGGCAARCGTTCCTCTAATCTTCCTCTGAATAGGTTAGATAATCAGCTTGAAGAGTACTCAAGGTATCAGGCGATTTTATTTTTCACATCTCTTCCTTTGCCAAGATTAACAATTTCAAACTTCCATACTTGCTAACTATGCATAATGCATTTCCAGATGTGAACACTTGTTTAAACCAGTGAATTCTCTTTCAGAAGTAAGATTTCCACTTAAAGAAACCTGMAATTCCCACAAACTAAACTCTAATACTTTGGCATTAGTTACCATTTCTGTGTCAGTCTGTACAAAACAGGCTTAGGTGGCATCTTGGAAAATGGTGATTCCAGTATCCTTTTCTTGTTTTCTCCATTAACTTGTAAGTCTGTGACAGAAATGTCTTCTCCCATAATTTTTAATTCATCCTCACTGGAGCTTCTTAAAATCTATATTCAGCTCTGTAGTAAACCAAATATTAATTTCCCTCTGCAGGAAGGGAAGAAGAGGTACCTTCATCGTATATTCTAACACCTTTTTTATCTTTACTGATCATGAAGTGTATAAAATTATAAAGTTCTGCCCTGTATCTCATGTAGTGATCAGTGGATGTGTGGYGAATCCATAAATTTTCAATTGCACATAAAAAGTGTCTCTCATTTTTATGGAAAGGAATTATTCCAAATGGGGATCTAATAGCATATGGATTTTGAAAATATAACCAAAGCACCTATTTTCATAACAATCAAATAACTATTTTATTTATTTACAGCACTGACACTCTCTTTCTCCTGCCTTCCAAAGTCCCCATAATTTGCTCCTGCATCTCTCCATACTCCCTTTCTTCTATTATTTTGTTAGCTGTCTATGGAACACTGATTTTGAAGCTGATCACAGCTGATGTTGCTACCRAAAAAACCCAACACAACAAGCAAGAAACCCAAGTCCAAATCCTCCAATGATAATGTGGAAAGGAGGCTGTACTGTGCTGTAATACAAAGCACATGAAAAACTGATTTACGTGAAATAATTTAAAGTTTCCATTTCCAGACATGGAATGAGACAGAAAGAGAGTACTGGGGAGCTGAGATGGAGGGAGGCCTGATTTAATTTATGGTTTGAAAGCATTTCCATTTAAATTTTTCCACACAAAGGGTCAATTGCACAGAAAGAAGTACATTTGCATGAAGTGCTGAAGGTGTGAGTCCCTGAACAAACCAGCTCTTGGCATTCCAGCCTCAGGTAGGAAGGTGATAAGACCCAAATGAAGTGAACAATTTTTTTTTTTGGTGTGGTGACTCCAGCACCAGGCAAATTGTGTAGAACAYCTTGTGCCAGCAGCCAAAGTGATTTACATTTTTTTTTCTTCTCTCTGAATAGAGTGGACAGCTGGTGAATCCTTATGCCTATTAATATTTCAGTGCGCGATCATCTCTTGATATCTAACAAATATTTTTCAATCTTTGTGGCATCAGCTGAAGTAATGAATGATTCTTTTATAGTCTTGTAGGACTGATGGGCGTTACAGAGTGACACATTAGGTTTGAGGTGAAGAGAAAGAGGGAGAGAGGAAATGCTAGAATAAGGCAAACAGGCTATTATTGTCTTTTGATTGTGCCAAACAAAAGTATTTTTTTTCTAATCTGGTCCTYAGGGCATCAYCATAAACCTCTGACCATCTATGTACACTTTGTGTGTGTGTGTGCATGCGTGTGAGTGTCTGTGTTAAACTTTCTTGCTGTCAGGTASGATTTTTACTACTTCCAAGCTCTTGGTGTCTCTAGTCTTAAACTAAATTGGTGAAGCTATAAAAGTTTTAATCTCTTTTGGCCCAGAAACTGCAATTTCTGTGCCAGCTGCACAGAACAAGCCATAGCAGTATGGAGCACACAATATAAGATACTGTGTGCTGTTGAGCAATAAATCAGGTACCCAGTCTTTTGCAGAARAGGAAAGGAGATGAATACTTTGTTAATTCAGTTAGGTCTAAATTGAAAGAAAGACACATTTGATGGTGAAATGTGGCAGTGAAATTTATGGGATTAGTTTCTGATGTGAGATTTTAGAAATTTCTTATTAATATGTTTAAAACTTGGGTCTTGATAATTGTTCATAACATTAGCCTAGAAAGTAGCAATAGCAGGATGAGAAAAAGGCTGGATAAGTGTAAAGGGATCTTTATTACAAAGGTTTCTTCTGCTAAATTTTGAGGAATGCTTAGGAAGGTCAAATAACTTTTCATGGTCCCTTCTAATGGTTGGCCCCAAGTGCACTCTCTGAACACAGAGCATGACAGGTTACAGTCCACCACAAATTCTGTATCATGGCTCTTGATTTCCCTGTCCTAATGCTGCTGCGATATGATCTGCAAATACTGTAGATCAAAGTAAAGCAGACTGGAGAAAAATTTGGAGGATACATGCTGAGCTGTCTTAACACCCTTCTGAGGAACACCTTGGGCATTGCTCTCTGTCCCTCGGCTCCTTTGCATTTTCTTTTGCTTTCCTTTCCTTTCCTTATTGGCAATGTGTGTGATTCACCTTTGAGAGAGGCCTTTGAATCTGTGACAGATAAACATGATTGAGAGAAGGCACATATTTCATTTTAAGAAAAAAATCAAGCCACGCCAAACCAAAAAAATCAGTCCCTGAACAAGAAAAAAGGCTGGACTTGTAACAGAGGCAGGAAGATTTTTCTTAGCAGTAAGTACATAAAGTAATACCCCTTGCTGTGTGCAACAGAAAAGAAGACACGGAACAAAAATCCAATGTTCAAAGACAACTTTGTCATTAAAGTTCACAAGTATGCTAGCAATTCGATGTAGGTGGTATTATTATTATTATTATTATTATTATTATTATTATTATTATTATTAACATTCTAGTTTAGATAAATTGGCAGTCTAAAAAAAGAACACAGGCAGTATAAACCATTTACTTTACTGAAAAAGAGAGGTGCATCTGCAGAATTGGATGCTGAGAACACTTTAAGGTGTTACCCAAAGAATGCTGATGAACMCCTCCCCAGATCCCCCTTCAAACACAGGCAATATATGAGCATATAATTAAATATGTGTTCTTTGATTATCAGTCAAAGACTCATTACAAGTGGTACCAACCCCTTTGGAAGCCACCCAGCCTACTTCCAATTAAAAACCACCTGACCATAAACAATAAAAGCATAATACACACACAGTAAATAATGGTTCTTAAAATAATGTATTTCAGGAGTTATATTTTAAGGGCACCATATGTGTTCCCTGCATAATGAACTCTTCCCTCTATCAGTCCAACCAGCAGCCTCTCAAATCTAGAGACTTGAAATTATTAATTTGTTGGTTTAATTTCTTTTTTCTCCAACATMAACCAGTTKTTTTTCTTTCTCCATTTTAARAATTAAATAATCTGTTTTCTGCATTTACATATTTACATATCTCCTTCATAGTAAACAACAATCTGTAACTTAAAAGTGAGTTTTTAGAAAAGAAAGAAAGAAGAGAATTTTTTTTTGGAGGTGGTATCTTAATTATGAATGAGGATGTTCATAAGATATCTATACATGTGTCTATGTGACACTGTGTGTGTGTGTGTGTGTGTGTGTGTGTGTGTGTCTGGCACAATGCTTGCCTATGTGTGTATTTGTACATATGTGCATATAAATATGTATCTTATGCAGACATAGTGCTTCAGATGTTAAATATACAATAAGTCCAAAAGATTCTTTCTGATTGTGAGTTTGAGTTGAGACATCTGTCTGTGTGTGCATGTGCGTGTGTCTGTGTGTTTATTTGGCTATTTTGAAGGAATGGAATTATCTTTTTCCCAACTGAAAAGTTTAATTTTGGSAACAGAAAGGACTTTTTCCGTACTGGTTGCAATCAAAATCTATCTGCATAATGAGACAAACTACTGGTTTTATAGGAAACACCAACTCCRGCGCTTTGGAACCCTTTAGTGCCCAGACCTCTCCACAGAGATGTGTATGTGTACATGCTCACAAACATAAACAAAAATATACTGTGCTCATTCAAAGCCTTTAAAAATGCTTTGGATACGATGTAGAAAACTAATTAAGGGTTAAACCCTACCAGATRTGTAACATCCAGAACTGAAATTAACTTTAAACAAAAAATGGAAATAATAGAGTTGTTACTTCTGCTTGAAAAGGGAATATGAAAAGCATTCAAAGTACACTTTGTACCAGTTAAAAGCATTTATTTTTCCACTTTTGGAAAGTCTCACACATGGCTTCAGGCTGTCAGCATCATGCCTGTTAGTAGGAACCCCCTTACAAGTTGTTTCATAACTGGCTATTTGAGGGATTTTCTGATTTTCTCTGCTACACCAACAAAAAACAAATTATTAAGAGAAATGGACACAAAGTTAGGAAGATTATCCAGAAAGGGAACAGTGAAGATACAGCAATGACTGTCACAAGCATGGCAGCTAAAGCTGGTTTCCAATAGATCTGTGCCTTTTTTGTTAAATRACTTCATGCTGTATTCTGTTAAAATGTCCTGTTATCTTCACATCTACATGTAATAGCATTTTTTATTGTCCCCCTATGGGTGACCTGTAGTATTTTATGTTTCTTAGTGACAATATCAATGCAAGCAGCACTGTGCTGTCAGCGCTCTTGAGGCAGGGTGAATTCCTTTGCTTCTGCCTTCTTTCCATTAAAAGCTGAGYATTTGCAAAGCCAGGAAGTTCTGTTGTTTTTATCCAGTAGATGTTGAAACCATTTGTCTTGATGGCTTAATGGCATTTTGGAGGACTAGAGCTTGAGGAGAAGCCCTGTGAGGAGTGGCTGAGGTGGCTTGGTCTGCTCAGCTGCGGAAGACAAAACTGAGGGGGGACCCCAGGGCAGTCCCAGCTCCCTGTGAGGAAGAGGAGAGGCAGGCTCTGATCTCTGCTCTGTGACAGGGACAGGACCCCAGGGAATGGCCTGAAGCTGTGTCAGGGGAGGTTTAGGTTGGATATTAGAAAAAAGTTCTTCATTCGCAGAGTGCTCGAGAACCAGAACAGGTTCCCAGGGGAGTGGCCACAGCACCAAACCTGACAGARCTCAGGTGTTTGCACAATGTTCTCAGCACACGGTGAGTTTGTGGGGGTGTCCTGTGTAGGGCCAAGAGCTGGATTCAATGAACCTTGTCTGTCCCTTCCAACTCCATATTCCCTTCTACGAACTTCAAATTGCTTTGACGGTGASAAGGGTTGTATTTGACTTCCCCAGTGGAGACCCCACATGGTAAAAAATACATTTTTTTTCCATCTAGCTACTGCAATTATCTCATCTGCTTTCTCTATTATTATTATTATTATTATTATTATTATTATTATTATTATTATTATTATTATTATTATTATTATTATTATTATTATTATTATATGTGGGTACACTATTATCCTGAGACCACTTCTGGAACTCTCTGTATTTAAAACAGTCAAGAAGTTCAGAAAGAAATCGTGGGAGACCCAGATACACCTACAGACCAATTGATCATGTTGCCACAGGAAACCAGCCTACACATAATTGTAATTTATTGCAAAAGGGACAGGARCCCCCATGTCCCACAGATAAGTATCTAGGCCATGGAAATGTGCCTCTCTGCCTCCCTGCTTTTTCTTACCATCTGCCTCTGTTTCTCTTGYTCTCCAGCTCTCATATAAACTAGAATAATTCCAACAACAAACACTAAAAAGGAAAATTGTTTCATAGCATTACRCATTCTTTTCTTAATGTTGGAAGTTTTAGGTCTCAGTATACCCTAAGGAAGAGAGGGAATTTTATACTAAATCTTTTTTAAATGTGTAACCTCACTGTACAAAAAGGAACATCAACTATGTAACAACAGATTGTAAACATTCAATTTTCCTTCTGTTTTTTAAGAACTCTTGAGAGATATTTCCCAGAAGAAGGCAGCAGGGGTATTAGGTCTTAAAATAGAATGAGGTGTCTATTACAGATGGACATAGACATTGTACTCTTTCCACTTTATTAAGAAGGTGCATTTAATGAGAGTGATAATCATGTCAGGGAAAAGCAAAGAGGCATGGAGSACAGAAGCATGTTTGAAGCTATCCTTCTTTCCTGGGTGTCTGAGCCCTTCTCCCAACAGGCCACCTCTGGGAGCATGGTCTCCAGGGCTTAAACCACCTCTCTGAAATTAGCCATGCACACCCTTGGGCTTCACTTTGCTGATACCAGGCTTTGAGGACAATGTGGGGCAGCGAGAATTATGCATGATTTGTAGCCATTACAAAACCTGTACAGAAATTGAAACATATGAGTTTGGCACAGATCTCAGCTTCTGTGGATTAAATTCCTCATGGGTGAGGAAACTGGCTTGAAGTAGGAAGAGTTTGGAAGAACATGTTGTGAAAAGTCAAGGGGGAATGGCTATAAAAAGGAAGAGGGTAGGTTTAGATTGGATATTAAGAAGAATTTGTCCTCTGTGAGGATGAGGTCCTGGCACAGGTTGCCCAGAGAAGCTGTGGCTGCCCCATCCCTGGGAGTGTTGTGGGGCAGGTTGGATGGGATTTGTAGTAACATAGTCAAGTGGAAAGAGTCCCTGCCCATGWCAGGGGCATCAGAACAAGATGGTCCTTAAGGGTCCTTCCAACCCAAAASATTCTCTGGTGCTATGAAATGTGAAAACAAAACCCACCTTTGACCATGGCATACACCTCCCCAGCTGAAGTGATGGAATTTCACATCAGGAGCCATTGAAGRACACGTTGGCTTGGTAGGAGAACACTGTTTAAGAGAGACCTGGGTTTAGGAGCCAGTCTGTACTTTAATCACCACAATTAGTGAATTAAATTCCTGTGTGCAGGCAGCATTAAGCTTGTCCCACACAGAGCTCAGTGAGGCAGCAGAAGGTCCCCTCTGCCCTGAGAGCTTCCACCACAGCTGCATCACAAAATTTCACCTGATGGAGAATGTTCCTGTAGCTGTTTTTCACTCCCACAAAACAAAATGAAGCAAAACCAAGATCTTTACCTACCAACAAGATCCCAAAACAAACCCAAAGATTTTAGAATATGTTGCCCTATCCCTCACTCAGGTACCATGATCAGATTCAGTGGATCCTGCTTTATAATACCCATATACACTTCATTACCATGACTGTTACTTGACTCATGGTTATCTTGGATTCAACCAGAAAGACAATCTCCCYTGATTTCARATCATCTTGTATTCCAGATTTGTAATGTTATTTTAATATGATGTCCATGTTATAATTTTTGTGTAATGTCCATATTCCTTCACCTCCAAACCTCTGGATTAATCTGGCTCTCTGCAGCCATGTAAAAATTGCTACTGTTGGGGTCTGAAGGGAATCATTCTCTTAGAAACATCCAAAAGGTTTCTGGTTAAGCAGAAAGGACATWTTGGTTGTCCCCTGTAATTTTTCTRCCATTTCATGGGAATTGWTCCTATAAATGCTTATTCATTCAGGGGAATAAGGAAGGTTCTCAACATTAGCTGGTAGTTCAAACAAATTTTTTAAAGGATTGTTTTTTGGCCTGATTCTTTTCCTTCATTATTTTTTATAATTTCAAAGTTGAATTTTTTTTTTTTTATTTAAGCGTCTCAGGAAATAAGACGCTGCTAATAAATATAAGAATATTTTACCCCTGTAATTTTAACAACTCTTTGCAAAATATATGCCAGCAAACTCTTTTTCTCATTCGTTATTAAATCATATTTTTTGGTTATAGAGAAAGAAGGAAAGAAGAAGGGAAAATGGATCATGAGCAAGTCTCAGTTAGGAGATAATACCAGAAATCTTTCTTAGGATTTGTTTTCTGTGGCTTACTGCTTCTCTGTGAATTTTCTCACATTGCTTAATTTTTTTTTTTCACATTCTTGGGCAATGGTTTAATTTGAAGTGAGCTGGGATCAGTTTTAAAATGGAGGATTGTTCCTCCATAAAGAGAATGTTTTAGATAGCCACGTGTTGAGGTACCTAAGTTTCTGTGGCCCAAGTGCACATCTCAAAACTGTGAAATGAATTTGGATATGTGTCACAAGGCAAATAAATACACAAGACATAACGAAGCAAAAAAAATCCACCACAACATCAACAGCAAAAGAGTTTTGAGTATTTTTACCTTTCTATTACTTCACTATCCCATCCCTCAGCTCTAGATGAACTGGTGTGACACTTTTCAAACAGCGCAATAGGAAAYGACGCAACTGGAGTAAGAAACATGATTTGCTGTGATACATACTAGAGTGGCACATGGACAGCTTAAAATAAAAGCTTAAGCAGAATCTGTTGCTGAATAAACATTTCTAGGGAGCATTGGTTTGGTAGTTACTTCCTTTTGAGAAGAAGAAGCTGTGAGAAGACTCATTTGGGGCCTCTGTCCTCTGGCTCCGCAGCTACGGTTGTTTTCTGAGGTTTTGGTTCCTTGTCTGAGCYACACGTCTGTGCCTCAGCCTTTAGCCATGCTGACCCTGACCTGCTGACTGGGATTCTGGCTCAGCCTCAGCCTGTTTCATCCCTGTGCACCTGTCTGGGATTCACTGCCCATGGCTGGTGCTGGTTCCATCGCTAGACCTGCCCTTCCTGCTGCCCGGCTCAGCTCCTGGCTCATTTTCCCCTGCTTTCTTTGCTCCTTAGGGATATGTGAATGCTGTTATACCATCTTGTCAGGCAAAATGTAAATGAGATAGAAGGACTGAAATATACAAAGTTCAGAAAAAAAATCTAAAACCCACTTTTATTTTTTTTAAAATCAATTTATTGTCCTTTGGAGAAATATATACTTATATACAAATACATAAACATGGTGCGAGATATCCACTGTCCCTCAAAGCCCTAAGCCCTAAAGAAGTGAATTAATTTCTTGCTGATGATGTTGTTTTCAAATTTTCCAAGGGAAGTGCCATATTAGGAAGGYGGAATCAGTGTCATCTCCATGCTGTCAATGATTCGTTTATTGAGGATTCTTCTGCTGATAGCAGAAATCTGGGAGTCTGTGATYCCCATCAGCTCTATCTATTTTTGGAGGACCTCAGAAGAAAATTTCACTTTCAGTATTTTTTGTACACAACCAACTTTCCTTTTCTCTCTCACATCCTTTTGCTACGGTCTGGTCAGTGCATACAGTGCTGTATCTTGGGGTTGATGTCCTGTTATTGTAGAACCTAGAAGAGAAAAAAGAACCCTGGTCTCTTCACAAGGAGAAGATAATGGAAAATCTGATGACATGGTTATGAGGTTATGGTGGAAAMCAGGTAGTATTGATATTTATTATCCCTAAAGTATCTGGATTCAGCAAGTGTATATTGGAAATAGCGTGTCYCCAATACCAATATGATTTTTCCCATGTTCTCTTTCTTCTTTTTCTATAGATCCAAATCTTATTTTCTATATTTCCTATGGCATATTTCCTAGGGCAGAACTACAGTCAGTGCTTTCTAAAGTTAATTTGAATTCCAGCCACTTCCATGATGAATAGACTCCACCTTCATTGTGTCCTCAATTTGACCCTGTATATAAGGTTGTCCCTTTTCTGGAATGTATCTACTGGTTATTGCTKCTCTAGCATGGCAGMAACACATCTATTTCAAATTCTRYTTTAACAGAAAACYTCYATAAGMCCTTGGAATYTACAWTYATTCTCTCTTTGACTTAATTTCTTRTATTTTCCTACCCCCCAATTARTGCTYAAATATGGTGACAACAGGGCTCTGGACCTTGTTATTGCCATAAATTTATGTGCCTAAGTATTTGTCCRCWCAATCAGCASGAATCATTGCACTAATCATCATATGAAATTATTGGTTTTTCTTGCTTTATTTAGCTATTTTCAGCTCCATGGGCAGCATGACCCAGTGAAATGATGTCTCTCCAGAACAAAACACTCAGGCCTCTCCCTAARTGTCAGGGGAAACTCCAGTCTTGCTCTTGGTGGTTTGCACCGTTTGTTTCTCCTCACCCCTCTGGCCTGGTGATTCTGTTTGCAGCATTAGTGAGGATAAAGACTGTCCAGGATGGGAATTGAGGCTGGCACAAAGTGTGTGATTGGCACCAGTGATGAATTCTTATTGTGTTGAGATTTTGGGCATGACAGTTATTGGTAAACCAATCCGAAATTATGCCATTCAAACCTGCCAGAATTATAACAAAGTGATGCCTTCCTGAAGATCTTTGCCAGAATAATGATGGATGCCTGCTGCCAATCAGTGCTGAGACACAGCAGAATCTTGCTGTCATTTATCTATGGCTAGACTCAGTGTTTAACAAAATGAAGGGGTTTATTTGATGTTCAATGGCTGAGGTTACCTACAGCTGCTCATTTCAGAGGTCCACCCCTTTGTTCACTGGAAGGCAAACCTGGACAATCACTTGACTTCCTTGTGTTTCGGTCAATGCATCCCTTGAAAAACAATAAAACAAACAAAAAAGTAAATAAAAAACCCTATAGATACAAAATGCCTGAACAAAACAACCCAAACTCAAACRAAGTCTCCTGAAAAACAATCAGCATTTGAGCTAGTACTTACAAGGGAAATTAATGTGAATGKCTCATGTTCTAGTGTTATATCAAAGTACCTCTTAGCTTCACTGATTATACATTACAGATTTCATCAAGTTACCTTTGCAAGAAAAAAATCCACATATTTGATTTTATAATTTTTTTGTCATTTGCAAGTGAATAGAATTAATGGATGAGGAATTCTACTCTGACACTCTTTTACTTAGCTTTATTAAGTAGCTGGGATGTTGTATTTTTTGTTGATCACTCTTTTTCAGCAAACTACTAAAGTTTTAGGAAAATGCCTAAATCTCACTGGTAAAAATGGAATATCAGTCTATGTTTAAATTTAGGCCTGTATTCAAATACATTCTGAATGAGGAAAATACTTAAAAAAAAATAAAAGGGAAAAACGAAAAGTTAAGGCATAACAGACTCAAGCTGCATAAATGCAAATGCTAAGGTAAGKGATAATAAACTGGTCAAAAATGTGGATAGGCCACAGTAAAGGTGGATACACTCATAAAGGTCCCAGTAACTTACATAAAGCTTCAGTCTTAGTATACTAATTAAAAAATCCCAGAGACTCAGGACACAGCAATTATATTGATGCAATTTTTCTCTTTTATGCAAGGAGATACTCACCTGATAATACTAATAACAGCACCTGCATAGCACTTTACATTCTCAAAATGCTGTACCAACAGCACATAAACTACACCCTGGTTTGTATTATTTCTTTTACTGCTGCTACTGGATGGGTCTTAGAGGACAAGGAACAGGGGAAAAGCTCCTCTGCATTTGCTGCACTGTAGAAAAGGCTCCCTTAAAACTCATCTTTCCCCATGGGTTACGGTTAAGTGAAGTTCTTCTTCCTTATAACTTTAGTAGCTTTCCACACAAATTAAAAAAAAAAAAAACAAAAACAAAAAACAAAAAACCAACAACAACAAAACAAAACCAAAAGCAAAAATAAACTAAGCAACAAACCAGATGAAGAAACCCAAAACATGAACCAAATCAAAACAAACTCCAACCACAACAATAAACCCCCAAAACATTTTTTGTTTAAATTATTTTACATATTCCATTTATCTTATGCAGCTTCAGTGCAATGGGCATCAATCAATTCTGTGGATCCTTGCAAGCTGTAGTTAAAATATTCCAAGCATTTAGCATCAGCACAATTTTATACTCACCTGAGACAAAATAGATGACACATAACATGTTTTTTAAGCAAGTTTAATAACACTWAACAGCAGGGGAATGAATTATAAAGTTTTCTGAGATACACATGGAGATMTCCCAACAGACACCAAGATGCCAGTTTACAAGTCTGCCCCAAAGAGTCAGCTCTTCTCAAAATGTATTATTGCACTTATCAAAAACTGGTGACCATAATAATCTTGTTAAACCCTTTACACTCAGCATTAACTACAGATCATTTCACCCTCTCTGTCTGCATTAGAGTACATTAAACCAGTTCTACTCTTCTGTGAGAACACAAACTAAGGAYCTCTTTTATAACTTTTTCCATCCATGTCAGAAGAGAACAGAATAARTTTGTGTTCTATTTCTTTTCTCCTTTCATTAAAAACACTCTAAGCTTTGCAGTCCTCATTGACATGAAGCTATGTCCAAGCTGGTTCCCAGAATACTSAGTAAATGACCTCTCAAAATCTCCTGTGAATGTGGTCAATATCCTACAGCAGCAGAGGCTGCTCAGGAGCCACAAGGAACTGCTAAAACTTTCCTTTCTCTCACTTCATAGTGCTCTGATATTTCCTAAACTTATTTACTCTTCTGAAATAAATCCTAGTCTTTTTTTTTTCCCGCTAAACTCTGCCCTTTAGTTCCTAATCTTCTTCTGTGTCTAATAAGGGAGTCTTTTACTGACAGCATTCAGCTGACAAAGTCCAACTCCAATAGATCAGTCAGTAAGTTGTGCCTGCATTCAGCTCTGTCCTGACAGAAATGTACACATTATATTACAAACTCTAATCTACATTAACCAGAAGCATGACTTATGTCTTCCTTCATAAGAAGGCTTTTTTTTGTCATCTTTCATAAACCATTTGACCAAGTTCACATGAGTAACTTCTGCATTATTCCTCTGGCTTTTTTCAGAGTCATGCAGCTTGCCAATTAAATCATTTGAAGTTGCTGAGTTATTGTGCCGTGTGTGATAGTCACGTAGGTGTATACAGAATGTGCTGCATTTAATCTTCAATGGATGGAAAATTGCTGGCACTATGAATTTTGCCAGCCTTTGCTTCTGCCCCCTCTCCCCACTTCGCAAATGGCTTTAGAATCTAAATGCAAATGCGTTAAGTGTAAAGACTGAATTTGGCATTTAAATTAGTGGTTTCATGTCAGACAGCATACAGGTTTTGTTTGTTTGTGTAAGAAGCTAAAACCYGCATTAAATCTACTGAATGGCTTTAGGTGATTGACCAGCACATTTTGTCCCCAGGATGAGACTCAAAAACAGATCTCAGCTTATGAAATGGTTGGCTGACTCTCAGTTCTACTTTTTTTTTTTTTCCTTTCCTTTAAAATATCTTTACCCATGAACCAGTAGAGCTCCTCCCAGTGCAAACTATCAAGGCTCACACTACAAGTTTTCAATGGCAGCCAGTCTGAAGGACTGCATATATCTACCCTCAGACAGCTGTGTTATGGAGCTAAAGGAACTGCATCTAAATTCATGAGCCGATAAAAAGTAATCTGGCTAAAGTCTTTTTTATACCAGAATATACACTGATAATCACACCCCCTTGAATTACAAATGTTCCATAACCATTCAAACTGGTACCAAGTTACTGACATTATTTGAAATAATGACATAATAAAACACACTTTAAAAGACAAACCCATAATTTACTTACTTYTCACTTAAAAAAATGTTCCAGAAATCTTTTGGGAACATAATTGATGGGACACCAGACTTCATAGACTATCAAAGACCTGACTATGTTTTAATAAATTAGAAAAAAAATAATGTAGTTTACCCTAATAATTAGCTTTGGATTTTATTACTATTATTTCCTATGTTTCCCCTTTTTTTTTAATCTTTCTGTTAATTTCTCTCTGTCCCTACCTTGTATTTTAAAATTCAACTAAATAATAATTTAAAATTTTGTTGACCTGCTGCTTTATCTCACTACAAAAGTATGGATTTTTCTCTTCTTCTAGGAGATAATATGTATCTCTGCATTCTCAACTCGATTTTATTTTAAGGGAGGCACACCAAAATGAGGCATTTCATGTGCCCTGTTTATAGCACATCTAACATGCTTCATAAAGACTACCTGCATGTCTGTGCAATACAAAGCAGTGATAATTAATAAGGCTGATCAGCATAAGGGCTTGGAGCAACTTGCAGTGTCCATCTATCTTTCTAATTGTCATCCACTGTGCACTCCCTGAGATTCCAGGGAAGTCAGTCATGGTGTCTCCCCCTACCTTCACATCAGGAAGAAGCTGAGCTAATWTAACATCCTAGCTTGTGTTTTCTAGAAGGGAATTCTCTACAGCTAGTTGCACTGAGAAWCTCATACAAATTAACTAATTGTCTAAATGGTTCTGTTACTTTCTGCTTCCCTGGTGACCTAGCACACGGTTTTGTGAGAGGTGTCAAATTCCCTCAAAGTCTTGTGGTTAAACAGTGCTATGGGGCTGATTGAACAGAAAACATAGCCAGCTCTTGGTCTTAAAATAAAGGAGGAACAATGGTCATGACTGTGAGGCAAAACAAGAAAAAAAATGGTCATATATTGCAAGGTATATGTTTTCAATAAAAATGAGAAAAGGCAAACAAAAATATCAGAAGACTTTTCAGCTACCCAAAGCAAAGCTCAGCACATAATAGTCAGCATGGATAGSAGTTTGCATGTCCTTTAGCTGAAGATAGTGGAGAAATGATGAAATAAAAGCAATTTATTTTAAAGTTGCAGGGAAGTTCACAGTCCCTTACATGAGGCTTCAGTGTCCCTAGTTAATTCTGCAACTCTCAGTTGACTTTAGTCTCTTCCATTGAAAACCTCCACACCCAGGAACTGTGCACCCACATCCTAGGTGTCCATGTCTGAAGCTGAAAGATTTTCATTGCAAGAAAATGGGATCTAATAGCTTCACAGTTTTTGGTCTAAATTCTGTGTTGCTCTTCTCTTGGGAGAAGTTTAGCAAAGAAAAAAAAAATCAAAAAGCAAACACCAAAAACCACCAAAAAACCAAAAAGGCAAAAGTAGTTTGTATTTAAATATGARAATAGGAGATAAGTACTTTTAAAAATGTCAACAGATATTAGTTTTGTTGCAATCAATACAAGCATCTGTCTTCCCATACATCTGTGCTTGGCTGCCAAGGTCCAACCCTGCAGGTTCATGCTTTAAACCTCAGTTCCCCACCCACAAACCAAATACCCACTGAGCACMGAAGTGAAGGGCCCTGAGGGTGAAAATAAAGTGCTGGTATGGTATTAGGAGAGAACAGCTTGCTGGCCTGTACCACAATAATGTTGACCCTGCCTGRACCCCCAGTGTCCAGCAAAGCCACCCCATCACTCCTCTTTTTGGCTGGACAAGGGAAAGAAAATATAACAAAAGGCTCATGGGTTGAGATAAGGACAGGAGGAGATTACTTACCAGTTACTGTCACAAACAAAACAGACTCAATTTAGRTAAAATTAATTTCATTTATTGCCAAGCAAATCAGGGTAGAACAATGGGAAAAAAACCTTAAATGATGTAAGCACTTTCACTCCACCCCTCTCTTCTTCCTGGGCCCAACTTCACTCATTTTMCTACTGTGTCCCTCCCAGTGGCATGGGGGAACAAGGAATGGAGGCTGTGGTCAGTCCATCACACACTCTGCTGCTGMTTCCTCAGCAGGGCCTGGACTCTTCACATCCTCCCCAGATCCAGTGGGGCCTCTCCCATGGGAGACAGTCCTGCATGGATTACTCCAGTGTGTGTCCTTCCCACAGGCTGCAGTTCCTCATCACTGCTCCAGCACAGGTCTGTTCCACAGGGTCAATCCTTCAGGAACAGGCTGCTCCAGCGTGGATCCTTGACATGGGGTCACAAGTCCTGCCAGCAATCCTGCTCCAGCCTGGGCTCCTCTCTCTACAGGCCCTGCCAGGATCCTGCTCCAGCCTGGGCTCCTCTCTCATGGAATCACAGGCCCTGCCAGGACCCTGCTCCAGCAGAGGCCTCCCATGGGGTCACAGCCTCCTTTGGGCATCCCCTGCTCCAGCCTGGGCTCCCCCAGGGGCTGCAGGTGGATCTCTGCTCCCCCGTGCCCTCCCTGGGCTGCAGGGGCACAGCTGCCTCAGCCTGGGCTGCTCCAGGGGCTGCAGGGGAATCTGAGCTCCAGAGCCTGGAGCAGCTCCTGCCCCTGCTGCTGCACTGCCCTGCAAGCCTGCAGGGATGCTCCTCGCACACATTCTCACTCCTCTCTCTGGCTGCAGTTACATTGCAAAGGGTTTTTTCCCCTTTCTTAGAAACACATCCTGGAGGTGTTACCACTTTCACTGGCGGGCTTGGTGGGTCCATCTGTGGAGCCTGCAGGCATTGGCTCCATTGGATGTGGAGGAAGCTTCTGGCAGCTTCTCAGAGATGCCCTTTTATGGCACCTGCATTACCAAAACCTTGCCATGCAAACCTAGTGCTTTGGTGGTACATCCAGAGGCTGTTCACAAGATGTTGCAAAGAAGAATACCAAAAATCCTGTGACAGGAAGTGACTGAATAATTTGTCTGTTCAGATCTACTGCTGTTTTCTGACCAAAGCAGTTGGACTCTAAAGAATTATACTGATCTGTAAAGGACTTTTTTCTCTTACCTCTTCCACCTCATATACCTCTAACAGTTCCACCTGTCTTTTACTTATTTCTTTGTGTTATTTCCTCTTTTTAATCAGGGAAAACACATCTTATTTCATGAACAGAAACAGGCAAATATTAATTCCACTGAATTTTAGGCTCTTAATTAAGACAATTTATTTAGTACCTTTGTTCATTTATATGACCAAATATTCTTCCTGAAGGGACAATTTATTCTGCTTAGATCTCAATCACCCTGAAGGTTCCTGTAGCCTTCCAGCAGCTAAAAAGGKAGCAGAAAGGAATTTATCTGAAGTATTCTAACCTAAATACCTCAGTTATGAGCCKAAAAGTTGAGCTCAGCCTGTGTCTTCGCACTCACAACGCCATGTGTAAATTGTTCCTTACCTCTCTCAACCAACAGCTTTTATCCAAAACATTTAATTTAAAGGGTGATCTCATTGCTCTCTGGATGCCACATTTTTCTCCACACGCCAGATCTTGCTGAATCACCATAATTCAGCTCRGTGCAGGAGTCTGCATAGGAATAACAACAGGTTAATAGTAAGAGAAAGCTGCATGATGCACCACTGACAGAATTATTCTCTCCTCAGCTGTAGTAAATTGAGGAGAGGTAAGCACTTGCTTTTACACAATCCTGGTGACAAAACCGAATTAATTACTAAGGATGATGGTATGAGTAAAACTGCTTTTCAGCCAGGCACTTGAATCTTATCCCTTAATAAGATACACCAGAAGCTGGAAGGGGGAGTGCTGGTTGTTTGTTTTTCTTTTACCACAGTCTATCAGCATAAATACCACTTCCTTGTTTAGAATACATCTGCTCTGTTGACAATGTACTCAAATTGCAAGCAAGCATTTAATGGTGTCATGCTGAAGCACAACAGAGTAGATGCTGAGAGAGCCTTAGGAGTCACTGAAATGAAAGGGCTTTTCTCTTAATTTCAGTCACCAGAAGACTTTGAAAAGAACATGACATCTTAGCCATCTGAGCTTTTTAAACGAGACTTTGGCAGATACACAATGCTCAGCTCTGTGGTACCTAAATAATTGAGGCTTTGAAACATCAAAGTGCTCACACCTTCAAACACTCAAGTAGCTTTATTTGAAAGATTCTTTTCACAAAAGAAGACTAACTCTGCCATTTGAGATCAATGGATCTCTCTGGAACACAGTGTCCCCACTTTAGATTGGAAGACATGRGTTGTTTACTACATATTGACTAGCAGTTCTCAGGTGCAGAAGGCTTTTGATTAAATGGATGTCTTTGTGATGGCATGACACAATTACAAAATTAGGGATGACATTTGAAAAAATGTCAGAACAGAAATTACAACAGAAATTTGAAATTCATAATAATTTCACTGGATTTATRTGTACATTTTAGTTTCTTTCTTATTAATAAAATCCAATTAAATTTCATTTTGCTCTGCTTTGGTTTATTTTATACCCAACAGTCAAAAATCTTCTCTCTTGATAGTRCCACACTCAAAATGTTGCTGGTACAAAAGGGAACAGTCTCTCTTGTATTTGAAACTAAAGYTTTATTGTTACTTTAATTAATGTTTAACAGTCTAAATAAAAGCCTAATCCTTTTTTCTTATTAGTACTTGTACCAATGCACATAGTGAAAATTAACACAGAAATGCCCTTTAGAGCTAAATTTGTTATTCAGAAAACCTGTGCTCACTTTACTAAGTTCCAGTGTTGAAAGCTTCAGTCCTTCTGAGGAGGAATGTCTGGGGTGGAGTTAAAAGTTGACCAGGTCCTGATGCAGGGAGGTGGGTGATGTGCAGTGCAATTCCTCCTTTTCTTCAGTTTTCAGCCCACTCAGCCCTTTAATTCTCCTTTTCCCCCATTTCCTTTGCATGACCCCTCCACTCCATGTGACTTCCCAGCTAAGGTTTGCAAGTGCCCTAAAACCTTCACTGGTCCCAAAAAATATAAAAACCTGTTGTTTGTTATACAGTTTTGACTTTTGTACTCATTTCAGAGACCCTGTACTGTCAGTTCAGTACGGACCTGTGGTCTTTTGTCATCCAAAACTATTTTTACTGTGATAAACTGGGGGAATATCATAATTTTCTATTGTCTTAGTACTTAGAGATCCCTGTTTTTGAAGCTCAGCTATTAGGCAGCAAATTCTGTAGAGTAAAAGGAAATAAAGCAGACTTTCACTTCAGCATTCTTCTTAAAAAGTAAAGGTTTAAAATGCCTTATCTCTTTGCAAGACTGTTCATTTATGCTATCCATTGATAAGTTTTAAAAATACAATTAATTAGAATGCTCTTGACAGTAGCTGAAGACCTTTAGCCACTTAGATAAGGACTTTAATCTGTAGACTGCAAAAATATGTCCTCTCTCTGTGTCTCTGAACAGTGATGACTGCTTTCTCAAGCTAAACAACTACATGCAGATCAGTACAAGGTAATGTAGTTTATCAAAACTATAGAGATTTGTGATTCTTTTTGGGCATGAATTTGGCTTGAGATTTTGCTATTCCTTTTAATTTTCTGTGAAGGAAATTATTGCAGCAATGGCAATAATATGTAATCCTTTTCTGTTTCCTGTTTTCCTTTTCTGCTAATTTATGGTATTTACTTATACTTACAGCTACATATACAAAAATATTTATAYAGAGAGACTGTCAGATAGATGCAACATGGTAGAAAAATTTGCTGTATCTTTAASAGTTCATAGTTTACATGGATTCAAGAAATTTTCACATAAAGAAACTAAAGAAAAATCCACCTAAGGCTGCTAAACATGCAAACACCAGCTCAAGAAATTTCCGAGGCACAAACTGTTGAAGGCTGTAAGTGTGCACCAGCAAAATGTACACAGACCTGCTTGTTATTCTGGTTTGCTTTACTTATCAGCTTCTGGGAAGTAGTGGAAAGAGAATATTGACTTAAGTGAACCTCTGGTTGGATCCAGCATGGCCAATTTCATGATCTGATGCCTTTTCTCCCTAAATGAGGTATTGAAGCAAGAACCCCTACAGCAAAACACGGGAGACATCTGATTTGATCTCAATTTAAAAATGACATGTCTATCAGCTGAAAAACCCAAAGTTTAATAGCAAAAGAGATGACTTTTTTTTTTTTTAAATTCTGGATTAAAAGTGAGCTTTTGAACTAACAAAAGTCTTATTGCTTTCCACAGCGTGTTGTGTCAACCGCATGTTCACTCTATCTGTGACAGAAAATAAGTTTCAAGGAATGATGAAAAGTTATGTTAAAAACAAAGGCAAATGAGGTAGAAGATCATGTCATTTATTGCTTTGTAGGTAACTCTTCTGATATCCCTGTGACAGCTCCTGTCAGAGAACAGAACAAGGTAGAACTGCAAACCTTCAAGTCAGAGATATAGAAATTTGTCTAGAATAAAACTAGATCACTGAAAAATAATCTTTTACATTTCTGCCAAAAGTTGTATACCTCTGTCTCTCTGATGTACAGAAAGAGGAAAAATATGACCTCAATATTGCTTTTTCACCATTGACTCATCCCAGAATTGATACACTCGTGCTGTGGTTGCCCTGAAGTGTAATAGTGTACCATTAAATTCCAGCTGCAATACCATTATATTGCTATTAGAAAAGACTGCCGAGCAACACAATTTTTCAAATAAATATAAATTGTGAGCAGCCGAAATGTGAAATGCCCTCAAGTGCCCAGGAGCAGAATTTTTAAGCGTCCTTTTTTAGTGGACAGTTATGATCTCCAGCAAAGGGATGGCTCAGTTTCTCTTTCGATTTTTAGTGGTGGTCTTAACAGGCACATACAACAAAGAGCCATACAGAAGTCTGGGCCATGACCTCTGTGTAGCCTGGTGAAGGCACTGAAGTTCTGATGAGTATTACCAGTGAGAAAGTTACATTTTTGACCTCAAAGAGCTGGCTCAAAACCTATTGTGATTCTCAGTCCTACACAGTTGCTGTCCTGCTATTTTGCGCATGCTTTATTTGCCTTAAACCRGGGCAAAACTCACCGAATTATGACAGAATAACACCGCAGAAGTACAAGACCCTTTATCTAAACAAATGAAACAAACACAAATCTTTATCTTTCATCAGGCTTGTCTCCCTGAAATTCACACTTCTTCGTCAAGAGGATGTTTTTTTACACCTACTCAGCTGGAAGACAGAACTCAGTGCTTGTTGTTAGCCAGCATTTTCACACCCACTTGTTCATGCATATGCTAATAGTTTTCTCACTACAACTGCTGTGCTTTGTTCAGGACCCCTCACAGCTGTTTCAAGCGTGCACCACCAGTCTGGCAGCTCCTGGGTAATTCACACCTGCTCCCTACCCTGTGGTATTTCTGTCACTGAACATGCAAGGTATGTATGATCATCAGCACTGACCACCAAGACTTCAGGCTTCTGCCTTTCAGCTTCTAGGTGTAGGAGAGATGGGATACCCAGCCGAAATTATCTGGGTGATGCTAGCTGTTAGTGGAACACTAGAGCTCAGTTCCACACCGTTGCTGAACTTTGTTCACGGTTTTAATGCTAACGTTGACAAAAATGCAGAGATGGAGGGGCTTCTGATTGCCAAGAAATATGAGTTTAATCATTAATTTGTATTTAAATATAGGTGTTTAAGAAAGGGAGAAGCATGCTTTAAATCACAGATAGGTTGTGTGTGATTCCTTGCTAGGAGTACAATCCCTGTTGTTCAGCTAACTGTGCCAAACTGTGAAATACAGCTCCAGCAATAGCCAGTGCCTTTATTGCTAATTCTGCTATCTTGGCTCATTTAATAGCTGYAAATTAATGATGGAAAAATCTCCAAAATAAAGTTAGGCAAACCCACCAATGGCAAAGAAGGTCTGCTGTTAAAACTGCCATGCGGCAGTTTTATTCATGGCAAATATTCATGGGAAATTCCCACAAATTCATGGAAATTTTATTCATGGCAAATATTCATGGCAAAGTCCCACAAATTCATGGAAATTTTATTCATGGCAAATATTCATGGCAAAGTCCCACAGATTCATGGTAAATTCTCATAAATTTGAGGGAATTTTCATGATTTCATCCAAACACACCATTTTGTGGATTTTGGCTTCTTGGCATCTGGGTATTTTCACTGCAGGATTTGAGGAAATCTGCCTTTCATATGTTTCTGTCCTATCTTTGAATGGGGTTGAAAGAATCTGTTGCATTTCTGCTGCTGTAAATCACAAATCTGAATATTAATTGAAGATAAAAAGCCACTCTACTTTMTATTAACCCATTGGACTGGGAATGATGGACACACCACCCTCTCGCCCCTGTTGCTAAGGGTGGGGAAAGTTCTTCCACTGGGGTAGGGCAGGAAATTCCATAGTGTGATCTCAGGGCCAAGAGTTGGATTCTTGATCATGATGGGTCCTTTCCAACTCAGTAAATTCTTTGACAATTTTTCATAGATCTCAAGTAAATATCCGCCAAGTCTGAGCACTTGTGTCACAGCAGGTGAACTGTGCAATCATTCTTTGTTTCAAGAATTCCTTTCAAAATTTGTCATATTATTATTATTCCTACTTGTTTGAATTGCAAGTCCCTTGAGGAAAGGGTTTGTTCAWACAAGTATTATCACAGTGTAGTCCTGTTGCTCTCATGAGAGGATGAAACACATCTGGGCTTTCTGGAGTCTCCTCCTATGATAATATTTTGTTGTAAAATGAGAGTTTTGTGAAAAATAGCAGAAAAACTAATTTTTGTCCAAGGAATTCATTAAAGCTTTGGAGATGTTATCTTGGGGGGATACATCAGAATTTTTTTCTGTAAATATTTTTTTTAATTATAGTGATTTTTGTTGTTATCTTATACATCTTCTCCCCAGCTGGAATACACATCCCCAGCTAGATACACCTCTAGCCAGCTATTAACTGCCTCTGGAGGCTCCTTGGGAAGTGATTTCAGAGTTTCTTAGGGATTCAGTTTGACTGGGGTTATATGCTTGTATAATGTGACTTCCTGTACCACAGGAAAAAAAATAAATTGAAGTTTTATCACATTACAGACATTGACATTAACTACAGTAAATAATTTAATTATTTTGGAGGCCATATTATCCTACTGAATTCAGACAGAGGAAATATTAATGAGGTTGAAGTTTGAATGTCTTGTTACTGCTGAAAGTGAAATTATCTCCTCCCTCTTTATTTGTTTATCACTCACGTGCGTTTGAAACTTGACAATAAACTGAATATATTTTGCTACGAAATAAGTTTACTGAATCAGCCCAGAGAGGGTCCAAAGGAATCCTTGTATGACGTACACAGAAAATGAGGGAATCAGGAGAAGAAAGAGCTTGGACCAACATTAAATTATAGAATAATAGAACCATGGAATCATTTCRATTGGAAAAGACTTTTAAGGTCATCAAGTCCAACCATAACCATAGCATCAYGGAATGGTTTAGGCTGCAAAGAACTTTAAAAACCATCTATTTCAACCCCTTTGCCACACACCCTTCCACTTGGCCAGGTTGCTACATGCCTCATCCAAACTGTTTGGATTGGTTTTACCATCCACAGCCATGATTTCTCATACCACACCATCTCTCCCTTGCTTCTTATTCTTAATCTGAGAAAAAGAAATTGAAAAGAAATGGAAAAGAAATGAAAAAGAAATGAAAAAGAAATACTACATTGGTATTTAAGGAAAAAAATATAAAACACTCTCTGTAACCAGGTAATTAGAACTGATCTGTTTTATCGACTTATTTAGTTTTTTTCATTATTTTTTAAACTGAAAGGTCATGGGACACTAAATTTGAGTGTGCTGAAACATGCATTCTAGACCTCACTCACACCTTTATTTTATCAAAAGTGGGAAATATGTTGCAAGACCCACTTTGCATGAAACTGCACTAATTGCTGTTAGTAGTATTTTTAGCTTCTAATTCTTTGTTGATATATTCCTAGGGTATGATGAATGGCACATTTAAATCAGAGTTTAGCAGTGACAAGTCCTTCATAATAGCTGGGTAGGTTAATGACATTGGAGAAAAGAGTTTGTGAGACAGAGAGGTAATTGTTTGCCTGGCTTGTTCAGGCTGTTAATATCAGCTGCATCAAATGACAGTGATATGAAAAAAAAACTTGTTCCAGATGTTCTATTTCAGACCAACATTTTTATAGAATAAGTGGATTCACAAGGTAAAAAGCTTCCAGGTAATTTCAAGTTAATATTTTCTTTATTTTTAATTAGAATCAATGCCAGACTGGCCTGCCTTTTATTACCTGCAGTTTCTCCTYTTATACTTTTTGTAATATTTGACTTCAAAAAAAAGGAGGAAAGAATCTTTACATTGTAAGAGTTGAAAAAAAAATAGAATTTTATATTCATGACCTCGTCAGAATGCASAGTGAACCAAAAGGCAATAATAATGTTCAGGTAGCTCTTGGCTGCTGCCACCCTGCTGATTGAAAGGGATGGCTAGGAAGGGGATGTTTATTGCCCTCATGAATCAAGTGGATTCTAAGCAATCTAGAACCTAGGAAACAAAGAAAATCAGGAAGAACTCTATACGGTTCTACCTGTTGAAATCCCTGGAGTTTTCTGCCTTGCTGTAAACTATTATCGTTGAGTTATACAATTTTCTAGGATTTACCTAAAAAATGGCATCTGCTTTTCTCTCCTTTTAGGGATGCTCTTAAAAAACTGAAAGGACGATTTTTRGTTTATTTTTATTTTGGTAATGAAAGATGTTTTGTTGGGKTTTTTTTCCCCTTCATTTAAAATACAAAGRAAAAAAAAAAAGAGTTTTGCTCTTTAAAAAGGGCAAAACTGTAGTTTTTCTTACTTTTGCAGATCTTCCTTGGACAAAATTTCATTTTTATAGCAATTTAAGGTACCTACCATCACTCTCAGCAGTGCAGGGGYAGGAATTACACAGCCATGAAGTTCATGCCTGAAACCTCCAGTGGTGAAAGATACACCTGACAGCACATCCTGTGTGCAGGCACAGAGAAAACAGAAACTGCTCTTTTAGCTGACCACTGGTTTGGAATATGAGTAAAACACTCATCTCGTGAGAATATCTGACTTTGGAGCTCAGTGGTAAAGAAAAAAGAAATAAATCAATGGGTTTGGGTTTGTACGCCAGGAAGTTTTGTTCAAATTGGAAAATGTTGTGTTTCATTTTCAAGTTATTTAAGACTTTTTTTTTCTCCTTTTCTTACCCTTTAAAAAGATCAATTTCAAAATGAAAATGACATTTTGAAATGAAACATTCCAGTTCATTCTGAAAATGTTGATATAAAGCATTCTGACATTTCCTAAAACCATTTTCTTTCATGTGTGCATGTGTATACGAAGACTACTTGAAGGATGAGACTTGACCTTATAAATTCATACTTGTTGATAAAACAATACAGGTAGAAGTGTGCGTGAAAATGTACTTTTCTCTTGCTAAAAATACTTCACCCAGCTGTAAAAAGCCCATAGGAGCAGCTGCAGGGTTTAACCAGTTATTGTAAGCCACATGCAGCAGAACAACCCTTGCTGTAGGCCCCAAAATGTTACAATCTGAAATAACCACAACCCAGCCTCCATCAAATCCTTTTTTTTTTTGTACCATGATGCAACAGAAAACCAACAACCAAACAGAAATAAAAATTTTTTGTGGGGATTCTTTGTTAGAGTGCATTCTATTTGAAACACTATCTATACCAGTAGGTACAATAGCTCATAAATATCTATTTGAATACAAATGACAAAAAAGGAGGGATATTATTGGTCATTTAGCTTTACAAAAMCACATCCCCATATCTGGCYAWMCYCAGTTGCCCTGGTTTCAKGTGAGATAATTTCACTCAKCTGTGTTTAYTCTAAATCAAGGACTTTTCAGGGTCCCATGCTCTGCCTATGAGCAAAGGCACAAGAATCCATGASGGAGTAAACAGAACAGGATGAGGACAGATTA
The DNA here is from genome assembly GCA_002167245.1 of Sporophila hypoxantha. Classification (NCBI taxonomy): domain Eukaryota; kingdom Metazoa; phylum Chordata; class Aves; order Passeriformes; family Thraupidae; genus Sporophila; species Sporophila hypoxantha. Next base: position 4,561,111 of record NDFG01000256.1, on the reverse strand, counting down.
CCCAAAATAGCCAAAATTATAATCCACACCATAAGAAATCACGACCAGTATATAAGCTGGGGGGACAGATCACTGCTGGTAGGTGGGCTGGACTTTGGTCAGCAGATGGTGAGAAATTTTGTTCTGCATCACTTTTTTCTCTTGAGTTCTATTCCTCTCTCTAATTTTCAGGGCACTTAGTATTAAATAACTTATTATGATTTTGTCATGTATTTTTTAGTTATGAAATAGCTTTTGTCTCAGTCCAGGAGGTTTACAGGATTTTTTTTCCAATTCTCCTCCTTACCAGGGGGCCAAAGGGTAGCAGAGAATGCAGTACCTTGTTGCCAGCTCGGGTTAAACCTTTACACCAATTATGATTTTGTCATGTATTTTTTAGTTATGAAATAGCTTTTGTCTCAGTCCAGGAGGTTTACAGGATTTTTTTTTCCAATTCTCCTCCTTAGCAGGGGGCCAAAGGGTAGCAGAGAATGCAGTACCTTGTTGCCAGCTCGGGTTAAACCTTTACACCAATACAAACAATTTAGAGTAATATTACATTTGTATTTAAAAAGAAGTKAACAAAATCCAAATAATTTTCCTTTTTCTTCTGTAGTGTCAGCAAGTCTTTTGTAGATCAGTTCTGGMTGGGAGAGAACTTCTTATTTTTATGAAATGTTTTGTTGACCAAAACCCTGTGTAACCAGGTGCAGTTAAGGGATGCCACCCAACTCAGCATAGTTAATATTTMCAAATTTGCAGGAACCTGTACAAAAGGTTTTATTGTTGGTGTTCCATCTACTTTTCCTGCAATGACCTTTCTGTTATGTAGAAGTGRAAAAGAAAAAGGATGTAAACATTTTACCTCATAAAAACTGCAGCACTGAAAGGAGAAGCAAAGGGCTAAGCACAAATTTCTCTGTATTGTCTCCTCTTTCTCTCTCTTTTTTTCTTTTTTTTTTTTTTTAATTTAAAACCAAACAACACATAATTGGTTTTAATCCTGCTGAAAATTGGGAAGATTTATAAAAAAAGCACTGCTTAGCAAAACTGCTCTTTTGTGCTATAATGTCCCTGTGCTCTTCCAAGAACCATGTCAGGTACATCAAGGACAGAAATCCTTCARTGTGCTGAAAAATGTGTCACTGAGAAAGAAAACCCAAAGAGATTTKCTTCCACATAAGACTGTAGAATAAGGGACAAAAGTTGGTTAGAAACTTATTTCCTAGATCAGGTATTCTAATCCAATTGGTAATAAGAAACATAGTTCTGCAATTTCACAATTCAAGACAGAAATAAGAGAAAGCATAGTAATAGAGGATTTAAAAGCAAAATTGCTAACAAAAATGAAAGACAAAATATTAAAATAAAATCTAAGGACAAAAGGCAAATTTTCATGTGACTGTAGGTAATGTSTTCAAGCCTCAGCTTCTGGAGTATTCCTCAAAATGGTATATCTGTATTAAATGTATACTGCTTCAGATGAAAGAAGCCCGTCTGATAAACTAGAAAAATTAATTTCTTACTTAAATCTACTGTAATCTGGATTGTAGGGTTTTTTTTGGTGTGTTTTTTTGTTTGTTTGTTTGTTTGCTTTGTTTTGGGGATTTTTTTGTGGGTTTTTGGTTTGGTTTAGTTTGGGTTTTTGTGGGTTTTTTTTGGGTTTTTTTTTATCCTAGGAGAAGGGTAAGCATATTATTCTGTACCACTTTGACAACTATAAAAATCATGCTATRAAATGAAATCACTCCAGACATGCATATTTCTAGAACTTATTTCCATCTGTGTTCTAATGATGACTCCATTGAAAAACAAGAATTTAAAACAAATAGTTGATTTCAATTATATATAAATATCTGTAGATTATATTCCAATTTCCTTAAATTCATCATGTTATTTTTGAGCTCCTCCATGGTACTTACTAGACCATGGAAAACTTTGGAAGTCTAAAACGGCATCAAATGCTTGTAGAGGTCAGGAAGCAGAATACCTCTATTAATGTAARTATCACTTTATATTATGGGCTGCATGAGAGCACAGAGAACATCACTCATGTGTTACAGGAAATTTGGAACAAACTCTGTTAGTAAAAACCTGCGCTGATATTACCCTATTTTTTTTTACTTTTTTTTTTCATATATCATGCAACATATGCAGGGAGAAAAGGAGGCTTAAGGGACACTCTCTTGCTCTCYACAAGGAACTGCAAGGAGCCTGCAGCCAGGTGAGATCTGCCCAGGGAACACTGGAATCACCATCACTGGAGGTATCTAAAAATCTGTGAATGTGGCTCTTGAGGATACGGCTTGGTGGTGGATTTAGCAACATCAGGTTTACAGCTGGACTTGAYGATCTTAAAGGTCTTTTCCATCCTAAATGATTCTGTGATTCCATGAGAAAAAGGGAGTTGAAGGGCTCATTTCCAGTGAATTTTATATTATCGATTAACTGATATTTAGACTCCTGAGGCATCACTTCTCATTGTGCAAAATAAGCATAAAAACACTACAAGCAATTAATTGCATGGGGTTTGTACTATGCTTTGAGATGGCCTATCAGCCCTTTATTAATATTAATGAGAAGAATTAGTACCAAAGATCAGGGATCCATGATAGCTGGAAGAACCTGCAAGGACCCTCCAGCTCTCATGCTTTATTATTTTTTAATCAAAGTGTCTGTCTTGAAGGCACAAAATTAAAGAACGGAGTCCTTTATGATTCCACAATGATTCAAATTAAAATGATCTATACTTGCATAATTCCAATGAGCTATTTTGTGCTAGTTAAAAACAGTTAAAAATTGCATAAATGAATGATTTAAGGGCTGCAGCTCTCTAATCTTAATGAAAGCACTGGGGTTTTTTTTGTATATTTCTCAACCCACACATGTGACTAGAATAAATCCAACACAGAAGAGTAAGAGAGAARGAGTATATTTGATTGCAACATTCTGCTAGTGAGTTATCTTGAAAAAATTTGGGTTTTGGGATCATAAGCAAGGTTTTTTACTTGTCCAAAAAGACAATTATTTTCTTGTAAGTATATGAAATAGCCTGTCTTACATTTCTTTTTATTGCAATAGGATTTAAATGTCTGATCCAAGCTGACTTTTCTGGAAGACTGTCTACACAACAGTTAGTGATAAACCAAGCTGTGAAGAGTTGTTCACAAACAATATAAATTTACAAAAAAGACATAAATAGGAGGGGAAACAGTGAGTARCCTTCAGCCATACTTAAGGTGAAGAGGAGAATTGGGGCTGTAACCAAAAAATTGTGTTGCAGTGTTGTTTAAAGGATTCTATTGCCTCTCTCAAATCTGTGTTATTATAATTTATGTAAATTAAGATAATCAGTGAAATACAGATAATTATTTTTTGGTGTACTACTACACTAATTATATAAAACAAAGAACAGAAATTGTAAGATGAAAACTCTTCTTTTCAGGCGTCTTTCTTGATCCCTGAGAAAAGGCACATRACCTATTAGCACTGACATACACCAGCTAGATGAGGCTTCCACATCTGTCTAGAAATTGCAACACAGAAATCGGTGTGACCTGTAAAACCCTCCCAAGACTCCAGAAAAGTTCTTGAGCCATTCCTAAATGCTGGCTTTGTTTCCTACACAAGCATATTGTAGGGAAGTGGTGTTTGGACTATATCAGAACAAAGAAGCATGATCATTGCCTTACTGTAGCAGAATTTTGTCAAGCCTTTAATTTGTCAAGGCTTAATACTGTTTGGAGTCACCTCAAAGCACAAAGACCTTCAGTGCCCMTAGGAAACCCTCAAAGAACCACACTGTGGGTTGTAAGGTGTAGATCAAATATCTACAACCAAGCCATGGTCTATGTGTTATTGAGACAGCATCATGGATCATTGGAGAACTCTGCAACTGCACACAGAGAAATCCTAAACCCGTAGGTCATGAACATGGCAGATTGCAACAGTCCTTTCAAATATTTTACAGTTTCCAGTACATATGAGGMTTTATAGAACAGCAGATTTTTACACACATATCTCCTCTGCACAATAAGAGATCTGACAGAAATTGTGGTTTATGAAAAGCATGATCATTTTAATAATTACACTTCTAAGAGGAAAAAAACTCCAACAACAACAACAATAATAACAACAGAGAAAGCTAATTTCAAACACGTATCAGATGTCCACTAGTTATTCATTTTGTCTCCTCTAGCCATATTAAGATGTCCTGTGCATCTTCCTGATTGCATAACTAGGAACTCAAATTCTACAGAGTTGCTTTTATATCTGTGTATTACACAAAGTTCATGAATGGGAGCCATCATCTAGTCCCAGTTCCTCAAATGGTCTAGTGAAAATGAGATTAGRACAGTTGCAAAGCTCCTGTGGTGACTTGCAGCAGATATTTAGCACAAAGAAAAGAAAAATTTACAYGTAGGTCAGTTATTTCTCCCACCTGTTAATATTAATTGAAAGAGTRTATTGGTTAATTCAGTCCCTATGGTTCAATCAATATGTTCTCCTGATGAATTTCTATAAGGATATCTATCTTCCTCATCTCTGAGTTTGKTTTTTCATTATAAACATTTTAACTTTCTTCACTTGCTGAAATAGCCAGGAGCATGTGTTTAAGCTTCACCCAGCTTATGGACCAGGGTAAATACATGCAAATGTGAGTGTGTCCTGGGGCATCATGGTTAGAAGCTGAAGGTAGCACCTCTTGTGACAATAGTCACACTGTTTCTCTGACACGGGCTAAAGAAACCTTTGGCACATATATCACCCTGGTGAGCTGTTTTTGCTGCAGTGGTTCCTTGACCTTATTGGTAACCTTGTCTCTAACCAGGCCTGAATTTACCCATGGGAATTTTTAGCACTTACAATAAACTCCACTTGAAATGGGGGACAGGGAGAAGGGAAGTCAGCTAAAATTGAAGTAATCTCCATTCTGTTACATCAGTTCATGAATTTATGCCAAGCAAAGCCATATAAAACACCACATCCCACTTCCCAGATAGGTGACAGATGCTTCTTTTCCACTTGACAGGTGCTACCAACAGTGTATTTACACCGTGTGCGTTCTTTGGCATGCATATTTCTATCTGCAGCAGCAAACCTCTGCAACACATCAGATCACAGAAGCACAGAAGTGGTCATAAAGGACTTGTGCTAGTTGGTTTTCTTGCTCTTGGTGCTGTGTCCCCTCTGGTTCAGCTGGAGCTTGTGAATAAGCTGCCATGATTTTTCTTTGTGAAATTTGCAAAAGAAATTTGCTCTGGGACTGAGACCATGCATGTCAGATAACAAATTTATACGGCTGGTGTACAATGAGCATGGCCCAGAATATAAGGCTTGATAATGGAAAACCTGACAAAATCATAAGTGGTCCTAGTGGGCAATACTATGATACAGCGTTATTATGCCAGATTTCCAAAACCATATATTACTCAAGAACTGAAATTACTGTTTTGCAGCCCAGGAGCTTGTAATGCATTGAATAAGCTATRGTTTCTGACTAATATTTGCGTGCCTGTCTAAGAATATGTAAATATGACAGTTTCCCTCCTGGAAAAATCAAAATCCCTAATGAATTGAAGGGCCAAACATGCAAATAAACCTCATGATTCACACATGTGTCTCTCACTTAATTTTTCAAAATGTATTTTGCATTTTGATTACGCTACAAAATGCAGCATGGAGGGTAGAGCACTGAGAAAAATAGAAGTGTGTGTTCAACATATTTTTCATATCAAACAATGTGATTTACTTTAATCATTTCAGGAGTAACAAATAACAGCAAGTGCATGATTTGAATGCCTTCCAGGCATATGTAGTCAAGCTAAAAAAAAAAAGAAAGTGAAGCTATATACATATATACATATATACATATATACATGCACTTTTTAGTCTGTAGGCCTGATTTTTCACTCAATCACTCTCCTCTGGTATAATACTAGTTTTGACTTTAACCAAATTGTATTTGGTTTTTGCATATGTCAGTGTGAGGAGATTCATGCCTCAGATGCCTCTGCTGTGACAGACCTGAAACTGTTCTGGTTTACTATGTATATATTGTTGGACAAAAAAAAAAAAAAAAAGAAAAAACAATTAAAAAAAATCTGTTTTATTTATTTAGACTCAGATACATTCAGCTATGCAAAAAAAAACTTTCCATAAGAGGAAGTTCACCCAGGAAATACCCCTCACTAAATGCCTGAGAGATTCAAAGAACTTCGCATTAAGTTTTCCCAAACTCTTACAGGTGTAAGCAGAAAGTGTTTAACTTTCACTTGTCCTTCTYCTCAAGGTCACTGAAGACAAAGGGCAGTGGAGGAAAATATCCTCCTTGAAAATTGTTCTAAGAGAAAAGATAGCAAATGTCCTCTGGCAAATCTGGTTGCAGAAGTTTTAAGACACGCATTTGCTCAGGCCTCTGACTCACAGCCTCCAAGCTATTCTCCTCTAAAAAACACTGTGGAAAAAAAGAAATCCAGCTGAACCTCACCACTTCAGACCAGAGTTAAATCCACTGATGGCATTCAGGGCCACTGAACTCCCAGCTGGCACAGCTGAAGGGTGGCTKCTCCTGCCTCCCACACTTGTAGTGGGACTGTGGTGGCAATGCCAAAAGAAAACCTTCACCAGAAAATGCCCTTCAGCACCCAAACACTGCTGCGTGCCAATCCCCTGCAAACCCCCCAAAAATCTGTGAGGTAAAACTGTCTTATTTTCAATTTATCAATGGTATCTTTGCTTCAGGTAAGGATTGAAGCATTTCAGAACTTCATATGCAAGAYAAACTATTATCGTTGAGTTATACAATTTTCTAGGATTTACCTAAAAAATGGCATCTGTTTTTTTCTCCTTTTAGGGATGCTCTTAAAAAACTGAAAGGACGATTTTTGGTTTATTTTTATTTTGGTCATGAAAGATGTTTTGTTGGGTTTTTTTTTCCCCTTCATTTAAAATACAAAGAAAAAAATACTGCCTCTTTTTTTTTTTTCCTTTCAATTTTGAAACACTGATTTTTTTTTTAAATACTATTTTCCAGTCAGCTTTAAGGTAATACAAGTAATAACCAAGCCAGACCAAAGTAGGTGATTTTTTCATAACTGTCAAATAATGACAACATATAGAACAGACAAATAGCATCCTGAAATTAATCATACAGAATGGATCACAGTGAATATCCCCTCTTTCTGCCCAGAAGATGCATTTCATTTTCCTATCTTTATTCACATAGAGATTCAGGCAGAGAAAGCTGCCTCCAAAAGCCATTTCTTTGAGATACCACGAAATAGAAAGGTTAATAGTTAAGGCTGTGAAGAGTCCCATTATTAAAACTGCTTTGCCATGCAATACCAGGACAAATGGAAAATGAAAATTAGCCTAGACATCTACAACCTCACAAAGGAGATTCAAAGTCTCTGGGGTTGTCATTCCAGCATCTTTACATGATAATCAAGCAGGTTTTGTGTACTTACTGTGGTTAATGCCACCTCTTCCCATTTTCATTTTGTTGCAAGCACAGAAAATATAACCAATAATGTGCATGTTCCTTTTTCTTTGAGGGGAGGAAAGGGGAAAAAAAAAGAATTTAATTGACAGATAAAACGGATGTAGAAAGGGTAATTTCATTTTCCATCAGAAGAAGTAAGGTTTTATGTTGGGAATTAAATTAACAGCACATGAAATTGGCTTTTCCTAAGTTCATATTTTTTAAACTTTTTTTTTCTCTTTATAAAAAGAAGAAGAAGAAGGAGAAGAAGAAAGAAAAAGACCTCCAAACCAAGGTAGAGTTGTAAAAAGCCTGACAATGAGCACAGATGATTTCCAAAGATGATAAAACTTTTCCAATGCTGTGTGGTTGTGGGCCTGCTTGCTTTTCAATCACATTTTCTGCTTGTGTGATACTAAAAAGTTATGCTTATAAATGTTTCCTGATTTCTTTGTGTGATGTTCCACCCTCCAACTCCAGCTGGTTTCAAGCTGCACTCCCCACCCCACATCTTTTCCTCTCTTTCCTCAGCTTATTCAAGTTGCCTGCGGGTTGTGATTTATCTTTGCAGTTAATACATTTGTATTCACGTAATTTTTTTGCTTCTGTTTGGCTAGGCAAATCTCTATTGGAATACCAATATGTATGGATTTCCATATTGTCATCACTGACAAAATAGCAACATGAGACTAAAAAAAAAAAAAATCCAAGTGATGAGCAAGAAAAAAATATGCAGAAAAGGGAAAAATCATTTTGAAATCCCAAAATGTAGTGTCTCCCCCCTCCCTCTTTTAATGCATAAAAGTGAAGTTAATGAAAAAAMCCCTTGCTAATGTTGTGCTTAGGAGAAACAAAGAGGATATTTCTAAAGWGTTCCCTTGATAATTTATCAAGACAAGTGTAAAAATCAACTATGAGCCAAGAAAAGACAAAAATGCACATGCACACACAAGGTATGTRCCCATTAAAAACCAAAGCAAAGGAAAAAAAACCACTCATCCCCCAAAATTACAGCAAAAATGATGAATAGCATCATAATCAACCACAAGCTGGATGGTTTTGACAGTTTTCAGTTTCTTAGTGAGATGAAATCATAGTTCTTAGGTTTAGGTACAAAACAAATTTATTTTTTTTAATTGGCTATTGTTTTAACAGCATAGCATCCTTTAGTACAAGAAGGTCAAATTTTGCAACACATTTTCAAGTAATTGTTTTTGGTTTTTTTTGCTCAGAATCCATAAGCAAATTCATCAAGATTCACAGGAGGATTTCAATGCTAAGTTCATGAAGCTGGTCACCAAATCTTCAGCAGTCTGAGACATTTCAGTAGGTGATGGACAAACCTGTGGGTGTCATTGTAGTGAGCTGATCTTGGTCAGCTGCCAAATGCCCATCCAGCTTCTCCTTCACTCAGTGGGACAGGGCAGCAAAATGGGATGAMAAAGCTCAGGGGTCAAGAAAAATACAGGATGATCATTTGCCAATTACCATTACAGGCAAAACAGTCCACTTGGTGAAAATCAATCTAATGTCATTTCAAATAGACTTAAATAGGGAGAAACTAAAAAAAAAAAAACCCAAAAAAACAAAAACAACAACAAAAACAAACATGCTTCTCTTCCCACCACTACTTTTTCCAGGTTCAGCTTTACTCCTTCACTCTGATCTTCTTTATCTCGCTCCCTTGTGCTGTGCAGCTTGGTGGGGATAGTTATGATCCATGAACTACAGCTTCTCACTGCTGCTCCTCCCCTCTCACTCTTGTTCTCTAGTCCAGAATGGATCCCTCTCACAGGGTCCTGCCTATTTCAGGAATATCCACCTGCTCCAGCTGGAATTCAACCACAGGCCAATATAATCACATTTACCAACTACACAACTGGCTTTTAAATACATTTATAAAATTGTTTTCTAAATACTCACAACCAAAATAATCATATGACTTCTGGCAYTCCTTTCAAGTGAAGTGGCTTTGATTTAGATGTGGTTCAGATAATCCAGACAACTTGCTAAAGCTCTCAGATATTGCCACTAGAGAAACTAGACAATTCTGAAGACCATCAGATTCCCAGAACCTGATTTTTGTAGTCAGCCTCTACCTATTGACTGTAGGGAAGGATGGGAGTATCTTTATGCTGGAAGAGAGCATTTCTATTCTGATATTTGAAGCTATGTGTTTTTTCCACATTTCCCCCCTTCTYCCCACCCCCTTAATTTTTTTTCCCTAGTCGAGTGATAGCTGGGATTCTGTGAACAGATTTGAACATCATCCTGAGAAGTGAAGATAATTGTGTGTTGACTATAAAGAAACACAACAGGTGGTATTCATAGAATCACAGAATGGTTTGTRTTCRAGGGGATCTTAAAGATCATCTATTTCCAGCCATGGGCAGGGACACCTGGCACTAGACCAGGTTGCTCAGACCCACATCCAGCCTGGCCTTGCTCCCTTTGCCCTAGCTAACACTGAAGGTTAGAAAACATCCCTTAGAAACAATGGATSAAAAGCTGCAACTCTAAAGAGCAATTGCTCAGAATGAATGTGTAAAATAGACTCAAAGGRCTTAATCTAAAAGTATTTATTTCCAGTGCTTAATTAGTTCAAATATTGAATTAATTTTTAGACATTGTTTAGCAGGGGAGCATAATCTTGGTCTGATACACAACTACCACTTGGCCATGCYGACCTGACTCACCTGTCTTGATGTTCCCAAACCTGATGCTTGTTCCCAAACCTGAAAGAAGGATCAGGAATGCTTACTGGAGATGTACACAGCTGTTCTTCTCAGCATTGTGCCATGCCTGGATAGCAGTAAGCAGAGCACAGTCCACTGTGGAGCCTGTGCAAAAGACAAAGATTCCCTAGTGAGAAATTTGAGGGAATGGAACAAGCTCTGGTAGGATGTAAGGACCTGCACTGATGTTACCATGTTTGGTAACCAAGTCAAACAGACTGATTTTCCTACACACCCCTCTCCYCATCCCATCTCAGTTTGGGTAAATACTTCATCAGATCAAAGCAAAATGTTACCAAAATAATGTTCTGGACAGCTACAKCTCWGAGAGAGGATAAAAGAAAAAGGAGMCACACCAAGCAAATGTCAGTTATGTCACTTAATTCATTACTGCCTTAAATGAAGGCAAATGGATGACACTGAGAGCATTAATACAACTAGCCTCCATAATAAGAGCTGAATTCCAGCTTCTAAGAGGTTCTTTATATATTTACATGCATAAAAAATAATGCACATAAATATATATATATATACAGAAACATATTTACACATATTTAAGTGTATGCATTTGAACCACAGATACAGCAATACAGATCCTTGGCTTTATATATATGTATATTTATTTGTGCATGTTTATGCATAAATAGATGTTTCATTTCTCAAAGTGTGTTYTTACTCCTGTTTTTCCAGTACTGTGGGTAGGATCAGTGAGGAAGGACCAAATCCACTATAAGAAAATTTACATTAAAATTAAATTATTAGGTTAAAAAAAAGAAGATGATGAAGAAGAAAAGACAGGGAGAAAAATAAAGACAGAAAAAAAGGGAGGGAAAGAGGAAACAGCAAGAGTGAGATGAAGGTATGCATTTTAGGGTGRCTGTGTTCTCAGAGAATAAGAGCTTTATCTTGATTTCCAGCTCTCCTTCTAACAATAAGGGACAGCATCTCAGAAAATGGAACTTCTTTTTTCTTTTTGCTGACCTACTAAAAAAAAAATAAATAAGACACAGTACAAAAAAAAAATCTCCATTGCTGAGATATTTCCTTTTTCTTACCTTTCTGCTGATAAGAACTCTCAGTGTTTCTAGATAAGAAGAGATACTTTATTGTCTCCTGCAAAGATATAAGAGAAGAGAGGGAAAAAAACAATGCCTTTTGTTAGGAAGGAAAGCAAGTGCAATTTGAAGAGCGATTGTAATAGACAGTATTGCTGAAGGCAAACAGAAGCTAAGAAGTAAGCGTTTTAGAATATTATCCTTCCTTAACATTTTGATAAAGTTCCTGAAAATGGGAGCCACTTTTGCCTCTGCAGCACTTTAATTTCCTATAATCATCTCTGATGGAACAGATGATACACACAGAGTTACCCCAGGTATTGTTTAAGTGGGGACTGAATTACTTTTATACTATCTCTAAATGATTGAAAAAAAGGAAGCAAAGCACGTTTTCAGGATCACTCTGCTTCCATGCTGCAAGCCCAGCAGAGTGATGCTCTCACTAATTCTGTTTAAACTGCATTCCAGAAGTATTYACAAGTCAATTTTTTTAAAGCCATTAAAAAGAATGTACAAGCAACTTAGTGTGGAAAGCAGAGGCAATGTTCATTATCAGGCCCAGAAGAAAAGGATGTGTTGAAGAGAAAAACCCACAAACTACAGGACTTTGAGGAATTTACTAGTTATCTTTTCCACTTGGGTGACTTTAGGCTTCACTACCAAATTGAAACACCATTTTCTGAACAATAATACTACACTTTTTTTTTTTGACATCACAAAAGAATGCTTTTAAGGCATAAAAAAATGTATTTCCCTTATGTAATCAAAAACAAAACTCTATAAATTATAATGCTATGTACAGTCCAATTCCTCCATTCAATGCATTTAAATGGTATGTGCTGATTAAGCTCTTAGTCATTTATGTTAAATGTCTAATGAAAAGCTCTTTGAATCTGGTTTAACCCATATTAAATGCCCTAGTGGTGCCCCTGGAATTAAAAAAAAAGGAAGAAAATTAATCCTATTCTTTGTTCCCTTTATACATTTTAATAAATTATACTGCATCTTCCTAATGCATTTTTGTCAGACAAAATGCCAAATGGTCTGATCCTTTCAACAAAAAGTCAGGGAAMAAATTTGCACATTAAAATGTAGAGTGATTCAACAATTCAAGGCGTAGTGTTTTCCCAAAGATGATGTGTTTTCTATTTTTCTTAATCAATCTGCATGATGATTTCTGCTTTTTGTGTAAGCAGACTCTGTTGAAAGTTTGCTGAGTTTATACTTTCTTCCTTCCTTTCACTTTCAACAGCTCAAAAGAATAAAAATAATTTTCTAAATTCTCTGGATCCCAGGGCATAATATGTTGTACAAGGTGTTCAGTAGGCTGGCAGTAAGGAGAGCTATAGATAGTCCAGTAAATTCAGAATAATCGAAGTGTCCTCTTCATGTCTCATTGACATAGATCCATGGAGATTCAGCACTGGAACCAAAATTCAGAGTTTRCCTATAGCACTTTCAGGCCCAATCTAAAATCACATAGGCAGAGAACTCTTACTTGATGTTTATCAAATGTGTTTTTAAAAATCTTTAGGGATGGCCATTCCTCAACATCAATAAGGCATCATTTTTTTCTCTTTTATCTTTTCAAAAACTAAAAAACACAGYAAATTTTTATTGATATCTCTGCTATACAGAGTAATTTTTCCAGTTGCAGAATCAGCTGACTGTTTCCTGCTCTTTCCCCAGGAACATAAAAAGTATTAAGTTAATATAGAATACAACCATGGTTCTTCATCTGAAAATGGTCTCCTCATTTTGGCTTCACATCTAGGAAACTTGCAAATTTTTTCAACACCCAAAACTTTAAAATTTTTTAAAGTTTTTTATCTACATTTAAAATCTAGTCAAGGACAAGTTCCTCTACATTTTAGGCGGACTAAAATCAGAATAAGTTCAATAACAACAGCAAAAATGTAAATATCTCAGAAAGAAAATGAAATAAGAAATGGAAATACTTATGTTAACAGAGTTCAAGATATGTAACATAGAGCTCAGCTAATGATTAGTTACATGTATGTGGAGAAGTACGTAAGGGAATAGATTACACAAGTATGCTCTGTTTCACCCTGCTTACTAAAACATTCCTTTAAAGATTCCCAGGACTTGCCTGGAATAAGAAAAAAAATCTATATCTATAAATTGTGACTGACAGTCTTCAAAGACTTTTAAGCTGAAACACACCATCACAGGTTTCTGTTTCTTAATTTAAAGGAAAAATATTTATCTGCTTTATATCCAGTAGTGGTCCAAAGTGGAAAGTACTAACATTATTAAATATGTCTTTGGTACTAAATCTTCTGGGAAATGAAGAAATACACTGATAATAAATGGTAAAGAATAGCTAGATATTGTAGATTTTAGTACTGTAGACTTTAGGTGATTTGTGACAGGTGGGGGGCTCCCAAAGAACTCAAGGCCTAAAGGTCATGGCTTCTGCCCTGGAGACAAGATGCTAGATTTTTTCTAGATTTTCACCCTAAATTCTCAGCAGCTAAAGCCTCCTATTTCTGTGCCTTAAAGAGATTTTTTGGAGCCACAATAGCTCATTCCTAAATACATTCTGTGAACAGTAATTGCAAATTTACATTTTTTGAAATTCATGGTGCTCTTGCTATGGAATCAGGACTTTGAGACTCCTCAAGCCTGGAAGAAAATAACCCCAAAAACTTTTCAACCTAAAATTCTTTTTATGCATGAGRAAGGCTGGATCCTGGAAGGTTTTCTAGAATTGCAAACTCTTCACTGAAAACAGAGTAGATAGAAACAATGACAACTATGGTTTTATTTAAGTCAGTTTAAATTTATGCTGCTGTGATCCCTGAAGACCCACATCTTTAAAGTCCCCTTTGGAAATCTGGAAGCCTGAAAATATGATAACTCTGTGCCTAGGAAAAATCCCAAACCCTGGGAAATTCAGTACTTCAACCTTCATGTCTTCAGGTTCGTTTGCTTCTTCATCTGAGCAGTCACTTCCACACCACCTGGAAATTAAATGCAATACATTTACCTCTGACGTGAGAAGTGTGTTTTAATAAATAATTTCTTACTATGGAAATAATTTAAATTACAAAAATAGCAATGTTTGGGTATATTTCTGGGTTTTTTTGTTGCTTAAGTGACTTCCTTTGATCCATTTTTTTTGCTGGTTTTGTTTGAAGAGAAGGTAGGGTAGCTAACCTGATTGAGGATAAGAAAATGAGGTTGTCAGCAGTGGAAAGTTAGGAAGTTATATGCTGGGCCAGCTGTGCAACATTCCTGCTGGGTACAGTTGTAAACTGCAGTGCATAAAGCTGCAGTCAGTGCTTCTGTGGCCTAATGAAAAAAAAAGAACTCACAAGAAATCCAGGGAAATTGTTTATGGATATGAACGAGATAAAAGCAAAGGTGTTCAGTGTGTAGGAATTACTTATTGTTTCACGTTGTCAGTGATAGAGAATATTAGGGGTGAGACTGTAGACTGAGTGGATGAAAAAATAAAGAAACACTCTCTCCCTGTGCTGTACATTCTACCTTACTCAGGCAACTRTGCTCCAAACCACTGTCACAGGCAGGTGGTACATCCTGAAGAKGAATCAGCAGCAGCCCACAAACCTCTGAGAACACCTGGTACAATCTTCCCTGATCTCTATTTGCTAGCTCTCTAGTCAACTAAAAGAACTCAATRGAATGTTGAGAGTGCAGGGTCCAGTCAACTGCAGAGGTTTCACAGAGAGAAAGAAAGCAGGTAATATAATCTAGTGTTTTTGTAACAGGTCTCCTCACTTCAGATCTGTCTGATTATTCATCCACAGTCATGCTCTGTACTTTCCTTGTGCCATATTACAATTGCCTTCCATAGGGCATCACTCACCTTTTTATCCACAGCCATAAAATAAATGATTTGGGCTGAAGTGTTCTGTTGGGCACAGAACAGATGGTACTGGCCACAGAAAAAACCAGCAACACCTGGTTTCAGATACTCAGGCAGCAAATTCCCTGCCCCCAAAGCCATGGCTCATTATTCAGTCCAGATAATGGACAATTCAGAAAAACTTTAGCTATTTAAATCTCAGTTTCTGAAACCAACCAGACTCTCCAATTCCCTCTGCAGATCCAGCTTTGCCTTGGCTACATCTGTCCACAACTGTACTCTAGATGGACTTTTCCATACATATAAAATCCTCTCCTAGTAACAAATATAAGTGTCTGTAGCTATTTCAAGCTGTTTTCTGTGTAATAGTCCCAGCAGCTGTTTTCACTTCAGTGGTCTCCCATTGAGATGTTATTTWAAAAAGTTATTCTACAGTTTCTTATCTTCATTCATTAGACCTGTCATCTTCAGAAGCAAGTTTTAGATATTTCTTTTCTCATACCCATTATTTGACACCCCTGCAGAACATATTGTGTTTACCCTGAATTTCTCTACAGCCATTGGCATGATATGTTTACTTGTAATGCTTAAATTRTTGTTTGAGGAGCAACTAGAAAGAAGAGAATGACCACAAAACCCCTTTTTGAGGCAGGCTTTAGGCTTTACAGATATGGTCAAATTTCTTTGTACTGCAGGTTTCTTCATTATGTCTTGCACTTCATCATCAAAATCCCAACTTTTTGTGCAGAATAATGGGAAATGGTAGGTGATTCAGATATCCTAAGATTCAGAAATGTAGGTCACATTCATAACTGGAAACTAGATCTCTCACTGTTTGAAATCTGAGTTTATCTCTTGTGCTGCAAAGMCTTTAGGAGCAGTAATGTTCTCTTCACATTACTGAACTTTATAATTGGCTTGTTTTTATTTGCACCCTCAAAATAAACTATCAATAAAAGAAACATATTTGTTTTTCAGGACCCTTAAAAGTGAAAAGAAACACATTGATTTAATGTCCCAGCCCTTCTTATTAGGGCCTCCATGAAGTTTGGGCATCTTTCCTAATCATTGAACTTATGGGGAAAATCTGTGTCAATGCCTGCCTGCTTCTTGCAAACATAATCAGAAAAAGCCAGCAGCAGTTCTCAGGGGATAACTTAGTCCAATCATACYTTAACATATGGCCACTTCACCTTCCTCCAGCACAACTATTTCCACAGAAAGAAAATGTGTGTGTATGGGTCCATAGTTAATAAGGGAACTGCCCTCTTTCAGTGTACTCTCTAGGCACACTTGAAAGATTTTAAAGAATCAGTAAGCCTCAAACAAAGCCATATTTGAACTGAATGCTGTCTCTGCAGCTTCTTGGTGTGTTTCCCCTCCATGTAACATGATCCCAGACTGCATTATTCTGGTACCTGAGTGGGTGACAGTACACAGGTCCCATTCTTTGCTTCCATAACCTTTGAGGTGAATTTAGGGAAGTTTCTTGCCCTCCTTTGGCAACTTCTTTCAGCAGCAGGCCAGCAAATCTGCATAAGGTCTTYAAGGTCTCAAACAGCATATGATTATTTTACAGTTAAGCAAACTGATGCTGAGTGATTTGCCAAATGTCAGAAAGAGAAATGTTTATAGGACTCCYGAGACCTTACTCCCAGTCTGGAGGTCTACTCGTTAATGACACTCCCTTCTTTGGCAATTCTTCATGAAGCTGGTATGATTCATCCACCACCTGCTGTACAATATAGCCAGGCTTGACATCTTGCAGCAAGATTTACTCCTAGGTGCTACATGCCGATGACAGTTTGTAATTAAGGGGACTGTTTTTTTTTTTCCTGTTTCTCCCCTAAAATGAATTATTTCATTCCACAGACCTTAATGATTTTCATTTGCTCTTAATTAGATAATTAAACTATGAGTTCAGATCATAACATGCTGCATTAATGACATCTATTTAATCAAAATGTCCGTTTGTTTTCATTGTATTATTTTTAGTAAGAGATGTTTAAAGAAATTCTAAAATTCTATGTTAACTTATTTTTCCTTCCTCTTGGCCTTTTTTTGTTTATTGTGAATAGATATAAACCTCAGAAAATGTTGAGATGGTGGTAATAATAACACCAACTGCTACTTTTTTTTGTGATAACAAATCCATGATATGTAAATTTATTTGTACTATACTGGCATAACAGAATGGGAATTATCATATATTCAAATTTTTGAAATTTTGTAGTATCACAGTCCATCTAGCATGGATATCACCTTTCAGAATATGTTAAGGAAGGTTCTTATGAGTTATATGTATTCAATAGACACTGAGAAACAAAGGTACCTGGAAAAAAGTAATGTTTTAAAATCCTGTTTTATATATTTGCAAAAAAAAATCCCATTTAACAAAGCTGGACTCTTTTGTAGAGCACTACTGGTTTTGTCTTCCTTATTTCACATGAAGGTTTTATTGCTATCAGATGTTTAACTCAAGACAGAAGCAATGAAAATTATGTTATTGTAATGGAAGTCCATGATATTGCAAAGGTTTCTTTCTCCTTGMATAGTTGTTAGTATTATTGTCCTTTTACTTTATTTATTGTCCATTCTTACAATGCAGGAGAGCAGAATTAGTACTAATGTTTTCTGAAGACAAAACTGCAAATGATGAACCCAATCACGTAGCACGTTAAAACCACAGAGAAAATGAATGGCTACCTGTCCTGTGACTTCTTTTTGAAAGACCTCCCTGGCCTTGCCACAAATTTGGCAGATAATCATCCTTTAACATGACAACTCCATTAATGAATGCCCTGCTCTTTCACTTGCTGACTCATAGCAGGATGCCTCTCCTAATGGAATACCAACCGCATCAGCCCTTTTTCTGCTGTTACAATAGATTGAGAAGTTTTCTACAAAATCATGCCGTGAATCAGAGACAGCACTGAAGCTTCTTGGTGAAAACAAAAGGTGRAAACTCATCAGGAGCATTTATTTGAGAGCCTGAATATTTTGGGATCCTTGTAAGAAAACATGAGTTTTTCAAAGGGATCCTTGTAAGAAAATATGAGTTTTTCAAAGCTATACAAATAAGAATGTTGATCCATCTTGTGAATCCTTGCTATGATCATGCAAGGATTGCATGATCCTTGTGAGTTCCTTCCAGCTCAGGATATTCTATGACTGTGTGAAGCCAAACCTGAATAAATACATCACTGCAACTCACCAGTGCAAGATTAATGTAGAAAATTATGCTTAAAGTGAGGTACAAAAATTAAAAACATAAAGAAGAGTTTGGGCAAGGCTTGCTGCGGAAGAAGGAAGGAGGGAAGGCGGAAGGCAGGAAGGAAGTGGCGAAGGAAGGAAGTGGCGCGCAATAGGAAGGAAGTGGCCGGAAGGAAGGCAGGAAGGAGGAAGGAAGTGGCGGAAAGAAGTGCGAAGGAAGTGGGGAACGAAGTGGCGGAAGGAAGTGGCGGAAAGGAAGGAAGGAAGTGGCGGAAGGAAGTGGCGGAAGGAAGTGGCGAAGGAAAGTGGCGGAAGGACGTGGGCGGAAGGAGTGGCGGAAGGTAAGGAAGGAGGAAGGAAAGGAGTGGGCGGAGGAGGAAGTGGCGACGAAGGAAGGAGGACAGTGGGCGGAAGGAAGGAAGGAAGCAAGTGGGGGAAGGAAGGAAGTGGCGGAAGGAAGAAGGAAGGAAGGAAGGAGGAAGGAAGGAAAGGAAAGGAAGGAAGGAAGGAAGGAAGAGAAGGAAGGAAGGACAGGAAGGAAAGGAAGCGAAGGAAGGAAGGAAGGAGGAAGGAAGGAAAGGAAGGAGGAGAAGGAGGAAGGAAGGAAGGAAGGCAAGGAAGGAAGGAAGGAAGAAGGAAGGAAGGAGGAAGGAAGGAAGGAAGGAAGGAAGGAAGGAAGGAAGGAAGGAAGGAAGGAAGAAGGAAAAGGAAGGAAGGAAGGAGGGAAGGAAGGAGGAAGGAAGGAAATGGAGGAAGGAAGGAGTTGGCGGGAGGAAGGAAAGGAAGGAAGGTGGCGGAAGGAAGTGGCGGAAAGGAATGGGCGGAAGGAAGTTGGCGAAGGAAGTGGGCGGAAGAAGTGGCGGCAAAGGCAAGTGGGCGGAAGGAAGGAAGGAAGGAAGTTGCGGAAGGAAGGAAGGAAGGAAAGGAAGGGGAAGAAGGAAAGAAGGAAGGAAGGAAGGAAGGAAGGAAGGAAGGAAGAAGGAAGGAAGGAAGAAGGAAGGAAGGAAAGAAGAAGGAAGGAGAAGGAAGGAACGGAAGAGGAATGGAAGGAAAAGAAGCGAATGGCGGAAGAAGGAAGGAAGTGGCGGAAGGAAGTGCGGAAGGAAGTGGCGAAGGAAGGAAGGAAGAAGTGGCGGAAGGAAGGAAATGGCGAAGGAAGGAAGGAAGGAAGTGGCGAAGGAAGGAAGGACAGGGGAAGGAAGGAAGGAAGAAGGAAGGAAGGAAGGAAGGAAGGAAGGAAGGAAGGAAGGAAGGAAGGAAGGAAGGAAGGAAGGAAGGAAGGAAGGAAGGAAGGAAGGAAGGAAGGAAGGAAGGAAGGAAGGAAGGAAGGAAGGAAGGAAGGAAGGAAGGAAAGGGAAGGAAGGAAGGAAGGAGGAAGGAAGGAAGGAAGGAAAGGAAGGAAGGAAGAGGAGAAGGAAGGAAGGAAGGAAGGAAGGAAGGAAGGGAAGGAAAGGGAAGGAAAAGAAGGAAGGAAGGAGGAAGGAAGGAAAGGAAGGAAGGAAGGAAGGAAGGAAGGTTGGTTTTCACTCTCCTGTTTGAATTTTGATAGTTAATTATACATCTCCTGCCATCTAATTGGAAGTAGAAATAAACATCTTAGCCAAGGATGAGATCATAAATAGCTGCAATACCTTTTTTWAAATTAAATTAGAAATAAGGTCTTTAATAAATAATAAAGATTTCCAAGGAATTTGAAAATAAATTTGTGGTTTGATTTCCAGTATTGCTGGGGGGGGGAAAAAAATCATATTTTCTTTTCTTTTGATTTTGAACATTGTTGATATACATATGGCTTCAGTAGTCTTCTGCTCATCTCACAGTATAGTCTGTTCATGCCATATCACAGAATCTAACATGACATTGCCATTGCTAAGAAAGTTGGGTTAATTGTATTTAAAAATAAAATTAATTGATTGATGAATACATAGCCATGGGTTATAGTATCTTTTTTAAACCTTAGGCTTTTTTAAACCTTAGGCATTCATTTGCACATGCAATCACTTAACAACTTAGCTGTGCTGGAATGGTATGGGGCACAGAAAATCATTTGAAATAGCTTGATGCTGAAGGAGTGGCTAATTGTAACTCCATGCTGCCCTTATTGCATGCTGCCACATTTATGATTCATGTTGCCAAGAGCTTTCAGTGGCCAGCTTAAAGGCTTTTCATAAATCTTACATATTTTATAAAGCACAAAGCAAAACACTGTGGGAACGGACAGGACTGTTGGCAAATTGAAAAAAAAAATAGCTACACATTTCAATCCAAATACCAAGATTTGCTAATGTGTTTAGAAAACTGACAATTTCAGTCTTAATCCTATTCAATCCAGTGCCTTGTAATTATGCACAACTAAGCAGYCATAATTTATGAAGCAGTAGAAGAACATCCAGACTGAAGCTTTGCATCTGGCGTTAGGCTATGGGGACAGCAACAGTGGTGGGGGCGGCCTCTGAAAGCCATCCTGCTACTTGCCAATCTTATTTAAATTTTATTGCTGCCCAAATTGGAAAGATTACACGGTAATTAGCAGTTTCCCCACCAGTATAGATTCTGCCTCTCCAAACAATCTTTGATAATGATCCTGTCCCTCCTCCCCGACAACTTCAGGGAAATTTCAGAGCCAGATATTAAACAGGCATTTATGAAATTGTGCTCAACCACCTGTTCCCTTGACCCATGGCCGACCCACTTAACAAAGGGCTGTATATCTCAATCAGGGCAGGTGATCCCATAGATTGCCATTTGATAATTAGCACACTCCTCCCTTCTTGCAAGCTTAKGCAAGACTCCCCTTAGAGAGATGCCTTCTCTGAATACAGGAGGGGGATGTCAAAATGATGCCCTGCCGAAAACTTAGCAAAAAACTTCAGTTGTGTGTTTGCAGAGTGACAAAGGAGAGATGAAACCATGGATAAGAACATATGATCAGCTAGAGTGTATCATACAAAAGGCTCATCTRATAAAATATCCTGTCTTAGGCCAAAAATAGATGTCCGGTAATAAGTATAAGATCAGAGTTAGTGTGTGTGATATTTTTSTTGCTATTTCCTGAGCCTGCAATAATTGCACCTCAGGGTTTTTTGATCTGGAGATGGGTTATACAGATGTAATTATCCTCAATGACCTTGTCCAGTCTCCCCTTGAAACCATAGAGACATTCAGATTTGACAAGATCCTGTGGCATGGAGCTCCATTACTTAATTAATGCAGAAAAACTGAGTAGAAAGTGATCATTCATTATTTCTCAGAATACAAGAACAAGAAAAAAATCAGGCAAAGGTTAAAAGCAAAAGAACAAGTGTTTCAAACAAGGACTGAGGAAGTGGTTGGTGCTGTACATTATGGAAAATGAAAGTACCAACAGATTCAAAAATAAATTGTCATAATGGATGCAGCAAACTGGGGCTATTAATTGTTTGTTTTACTGATTATTTCAATATAATTTTAAGATCTAGAGGACCAGTCASTATAAGAAAATGGGAAATTATTTTGAGAGCTGAAATATCATGGAATCATAGGATAACAGAAGTTTTTGGGTTGGAAGGGACCTTATATATCTTCTTGTTCCATGTCCACTGCCACTAGACCAGGCTGCTCCAAACCCTGTTCAAGGCTGGGGCATCCAGAAAATGTCTGGGCAAATATCTCCTAATAGACACTATTTGTGTATTTAGAAACCCTTAATGAATCTACTAGTAAACACTTTGGAGGCATGATTCAAAAAGCCCTTGTTTTGTTATAGGGATTTTAGCTATATAATCTAATTAATCCTGAACTTCCTTCACATCTCCTTTGAAAGAGAAAAAGGTGTACAATGACTGTGATCACAGCAAATGAAAAGGAAGAGGGACTGTGAAGTGGACATGCAGATTTAGGTTAAAATATTTATCCTTTATCAATTCCTATGAGAGCCACATTTATTAAAATAACTCGTTTCCCTACAGACCCTTTAAACTATTTGAAGAGGAAACAATTAGGGGATAAAATTGTCAGAGAAGTAGTATAGAATAAAGGAGTGAAAGACAGCAGAAAATATATTAAAAAAAAAACTCAGGGGAAGTAAAAAGATGTGGAAGAATTAGACAGGAAATCAAGGCAGACAAGAGAAAAGAAATATTGGTGGAAGAAGGAGAGAGATGAAGGACCATTTGAAAAATGAGGATACAGGAAAAAAAAAARGTAGAAGCAAATAGTGCAGTAGAACAGAGGGAAAAAAAATGTGAAACAATATGACCTCCAGRAGTCATATCTAACCTTAAGTATACCATGATTCCATACATAAAAATGTCTTCACATTACATTTTAGATAGTCATGGTTGTGGATATGTTGATGAAAAAACATTGTTGTTTTTTGTAGTGTACTTTKTCATCTAGAGTTGTAAGGTTCTCTAAAAAGTTGCAGGAATTTCCCTTAATTGCAATACAATACAAACAAAAGAATTATTTTCCTTGAAAGATTGAAGTGTCCACCAAAACAACCCTATGATTTGCAGATATTGTCATTTTTTTTAACCAGGCTATAAATTAATTGCTATGATTTTAAGACAATTGCTACTCTGCATATTAAAATACTGATCTGAGAGCTTTATTGCCCTCTGCAATCAATGCTACTAATTTTTTGAGTATTTTTACAGAAACAATTGCAGTTTCAGCTCTAAAGTCTCGAGTGTGTATTTGGAGATTGCTAATGGGAAAATAAAGCATGAGAATTGTTTTCCATTTCTGTAACTCTTGGGATTCATTGTGATAAGACAGACCAGAATGAGAGACTTCTTCTTCCCTTACCAAACATCACAGGAGAACAAAGGTATTTTCTGCTTTCTTCATTTGCAATAAATTTCTTCAAATAAGGCAGATTACTGAGGAAAAAGWTGTTAAAAATATAATTATGGAAAGGAACTGGAAACAACAATGCAAATGTTGCCTGGTCAAAATACAAACACAATGTACTAAATTCCTAAATTTGTTCTGGGTATATTTGTAAGAAATTGCTTCAGCAGAATGAATTTCTTATAATAATCACCTGCTTGGCTGCATCTGTCTTCTACCCAGAAATGTTGTCTGGTCCAAAAAAGAGAAAGAAAATATAAGAAAAAGGAAGAAAAAACAATGTTTTTCTGACTAAAAAAGTTCTGGAAAAGTAAAAAAAAAAAAAAAAAAAACAAAAAAAACCAAAACAGTATGGTTGTGGAAATCCCAGTCTCATCCTGTCTCTTCTTTTTCAAACAAGTGGAGATCTGTTGTTACTCTAGTAAAGCAATAAAAAAAAAAAAAATGTTTTCAGGAAGAACAGGATAACCTGATCTTGTTTTCCTGGAAAGCTGGAATWAAGTACAGAGGGGACTTGCCCAGCATGGCTGTGTCCATTTCTTCCAGTAAATTAAACATAGGATAATTTAGATTCCAAGAAAGCTGCAATCCTTAATTCTTAATTAATTTAAGAATTTAATTCTTTCTCAGATTAAAAGTTAGGTCAGCCTTGTCAGGCCTGCATCATTACTATTGTATGCAGCTTTTTACTCTAAATTTAATGGCCTTGCACTTTGTGCATGACAGACATACATGGTTGGAAATGTATCTGACAGTRAGACTGTCACAGAGTGCCATATTGACAAAACTCTTCAAAAATGAGGCATCTGTTTCTGAAATGCTTTTGCAACTGGTCCTGGGCTGGTGCTGGTCAAGAACTCCTTGGGAGAGTGTTAAAAGGTTTCTTCCATTCTTTGTATAAACCACTGTAAAAATTTCTCACTCTGGCTGAGTTCCCATGCCTAAAAATGCTTCTTGGGATTGTTGAATTAGTCAGAGTTGCCCAGCATCCTGGAGGAGGCCATACTAAATGATCACAAAGCCAATGACTGGGAGAAGAACAGAATCATTGAAATACCAAAACCTCCCTCAGCCAAGGGATGAAGCCATCCAGGAGCAAACTGTTCTCCTCTTTGTCTATATATTTATTTCTCAAATGTGAGTTTCATCTTTGTTGATCAGGTTTCGGAGTGTCTTTTTATTGTCTTTCTGTTTTAGTGTATTTAATGTATATAAGATTTCCTCAGAACTCTAGAACTAGAGTTTGTTACATGCAACAGTTCAGTGTTCCAGGTTATTTCATATTCTGAAGAATCAAAGAAACAATCTCATATGTCCACAAATGTTCCCATATGTCAGAGAGGTTGCCCATCACAGCCTTATTTTTTGTGTCCAAAGTTAAAAACATCAGCCCTGAAAAAAAATATTTTTCTCTATCAAAAGGGGTTTTTTTTCATTGTTTTTTTGTTTGTTCATTTACCCTTTCATTCATTCAGAGTTTGCTGTTTGCAGACCCTTTGGAGTCCTTCTGGTTTGCTTTCAATTAAAATGAAAACCTCACTGCCAGTTCTTATCCCTTTATTGTACTTTCTTTCAGCTCTGCTTGTTTGTGTGATCAAAATAACAGCCTACCAAGCAGAAATGGACAGTGATAGCAATTCCCTGTGGTTAGTGCAAAGARCTAATTGCCTTTAAATATCCATACATATTAATATCCTTGGGATCTCAAGGAAAGAAATTGTGAAATAGAATCCTCAGTCTTCTTTTGCTTGGAGAGAACAACTGGTGCACTAGGTACTCCTCTGGTGTAAGTAGACATAATTCCAGAATCATCTTGGGAATTAAAAGTTTACAAAGGTAAGTTTTACTTTCTAAATTTAAATGCATTTTCTTGCAGTGATGGTTGATGGTTATCCTCAGCAGAAAATCCATTTCCATGTAAAATGTATGTAGAATGGACCACACAATTAGTAGGAAATTTCTAGTCAGTTAAAATTGTCTGATTTGCTCATGATTTTTCCTGGGGGGAGAGAAAAAGAAAAGTTAAAAAAAGCCTGAGGAGCAAGCCTTTACAAAAGTGCTTGTTACAGGCCATCAGGTCTTTGGATACTTTAATCTCTGTAGCCCTAGATCATAAAGAACATGATTCCTAAAGAACAGTCAGGTTCTTGGTGGGTAAATAACTGCTGCAGACTTTTCATACAGCACAAAAATGTGTGGACTGAGTGCCT
Organism: Sporophila hypoxantha; assembly: GCA_002167245.1. Lineage (NCBI taxonomy): Eukaryota > Metazoa > Chordata > Aves > Passeriformes > Thraupidae > Sporophila > Sporophila hypoxantha. Next base: position 4,535,750 of record NDFG01000256.1, on the reverse strand, counting down.
CTAAATTGCCTCAAAAGTTCTCTTGTGACCCTAAAGAAGAACAAGAAGTGCCTGACATTTTGGAGAATGGAGGATCAAAGGTGACCCAGGGACATTCTGAAATCTGGCTTTGTTTTTCATGTCAGTTGAACAAAATCTGCCTTATTAAATAAAGGCATAAGGTTTCATTCCAAGAAAACGAATCAGCATGTWTTCTTTGATTTTACAAGGCTTCTAAATATGAAAATCTTACATTTCCATGTTAAAATTTAACATAAAGAAAAAGAAGAGAATACAACYAAAACCAGTTAGCAGAAGCTTCTAGTCCCTTAAGCATCACTGCAAGTTAAGACTGCATCACTTCAAGTGGCTGTTGCTCTGACTTCTGAAATGACAATATTTTTGTATAACTTCACTGAACTTAAAATGAACAGCAATTTATTTTTTGTTTGCATCTCTCAAAGCCTTCTTATCTCACACAATAAAAACTGGACTGAAAGAAGCATCATATGTTTGTTTAAAATTCCTGTAATCATTCATTTGACCTTTCATGACCCAATTTTTTCTTGAAARGCAAGTACCTGATCATACTGAGTACATTTTATTYACTGAACAAGGGAGGCAGCCACAAYTGYTTCCCCAAAAGCCAGTCTCAATTGCAGAAGCATAGAACTGAGAGATCTTCAGATGAAAGTTGCTGTGGAAAAGCACAGATCATGTATTTGTGAAGAAAAATGGACATAATACAGGAATAAGCAAAGTTTGTCAAGTGTTTTTCTGACCCTAGCTGCTCACAAAGACTCAGGCACCAGCTAAATGAAGGCTAAGGTGTTAGAGTCAAACACATCATATCAGGAACGTGCCAGAGTCCTGCTGAATCTTCTGCTTCTGTAGCAGTCCAAAGAAGATTTATTCTGACTTGAAGCTCATATCATAAGCCTGTTTCCATCTGAAGTAAAGCGCAACCAACAGTTTGCCTAATCAAGAATAAAGCTCCCTAAGACTTCAGTGAATCATGAAGTCGCTGCTCTCTCTGTGTCTGATAACTCAATACCTGTTATCTTTGCTTCACCAAATAATCATAAAGGCCACTTAGTTTTCAATTGCTTTTAAATCCCAAGCATTTGCTCTGTGGGCAAACCTGTGTTAAGCAGGCATTTAAGTGACATATTTCACCCAAATTCTCTGTCCATGTACAACCCAAGACTGTGTTTGTGGATGCCTGGGTAGCACAAGGGACTTCTGATGAAGGGTTTTCCCACCTAGAGGGATTTCCTGTTCTAACTTCTTTCAAACAAATCTGGATTCCAAATTTAAAAAAAAAAAAATTATTGTGATTGTTATCAATTTAATAGAATCTAGGTGAAAGTTAATGTGACTACATCAGTCCCCTTCTTGGGAGCCAGGATCATGTGTCATAACCCACAGCTGCACCATGTGATCCCTTTTTGGAAGACCCAGCCTCCAAAAAAAGTACTGGAAACAGGGTTTGGCAGAAGAATTTAGTTAGCACATCACTGAAACTACTAATTTTTATATTACGTGGTTAAAAACTATCCATCTTTCTTTAAACACCCACCTGAAACTGAAAAAAAAAACCCAACCACAAACCCTCACTTTTCTCCCTGAATCTTGGTTTCTTTTTTTTTTCCTTCTGTCTATAAGCTTTTAAAAGCATGGAGGAGTAAATTTATCCAAGACTTCCACATATTTGAAATATATGCTGAATCACTATTAGTAATTACAGAAATAGAATAACTAACCTACACTCTCAAGGTAAGCTAGATACATTTCATATTTTCTGATCAGAAATGCAGCTAATGCGCTTGGAATTAGTCTATTAAAGCTACTTTGCAAATTCTCCTGATATCACTTYACAGCATTTCCCCTTAAATCTCTATCTTTCTAAAGAACATTTCAATATTGGGTCAGATTATGAATATTAAAGTGYCTCCAAAACCCACGCTAATTTTAAACTACAGGCACTGTGAATTGCAAATGACCTGAGCTGCTTAAGCCTCATAGTGTATGTGACTCATCCAGTGGCTTCCAAAAAAACCAGGTCATGAAATTTTCTGCRCTCACACCTCCAGTCCCTGAAATACCGAGTCAGTGTTGTGATTCTCCATGCTTTCTTTTCGGACGCAATTTAAAAATTTAATTTATAGCCTGAGAAGGACCTGTTATCAGAGCCCCACAGTGCCCCAGAGATCAGAGACTTCYAGCACCAGGTGGGGTTTCCCAAGCACCACAAGACCCTGCTTCAAGCATAACTACAGCTGTTCTTCTGTCCTAGGTCACCCCAAAGTGTCACACTATCTCTTGTGCCTACAGGGAAACGATTTCCAAGCATGCTTTTGCTGGGATTCAGGTTGGATATATCAGACTATGCCAGTRGAAGTCTGCCTTTTGCAGAATAATTAATTATTCATGAAGATTAAACTAAGCTTCCTGCAATTCATCAGATTTTTATTATTMGAAGTTAGATAAATTTTCTACACAGTCACATATACATATATACAAAACATACCCACAGAAAGGTGCAAATTTTGATGGAACGTAAATGTAGACTCCAACAAAGATTCTTCTCCAATCCCACCTTTCCCAATTTTTGTTTTTCTTAATGTAGAAGTTCATCAAAGTACAATAAAAGATTTTGAAGCTCAAATAAAGATGTGAATAATGTAACAATGTATCAAGACCTGGGCTTTTGCAAAAGAGAGCTGTTTGATTACTCAACTGTACAAGATGAGAGAGACCAGAGAAATAGAAAAACAGGGGACACAATGCACATTTTGATTGCTTTTCCCAATCAAAAAAAAAAGTCAGAAAACTATGTTTTCTGTGTTTGCTAGAAAACTATGGACTGACACAGAATAGCTGATGAAACTTGGGGATAGGTTGYCCTGGCTTACTTAGAAGCCCTTTCTACCCTAAATTTCCTAGGAAAGGCTGATTCATCTAAATTAAAAATCCCCTCTATTATGTTTTCTGGCACCCTGGAGTTGCCCTCTTCTCTCCATAGTTTGTAAGGGTGTTGTGGGGCAGCTTAGCCTGGCAGCCCAAAGGCAAGGGGATTGCTTACCAATTGCTGTCAGAGGCAAAACAGACTCAAATTCAGGGAGTTAGCATAATTTTTTTTTCCCCAATTAATATAAATATTTAGTTATTGATTTGGGTGTTGGGAAACAAAACACAATTTAAAAAAAATCCAAAAWTCAACGACCATTAAAACACTTGGGAAAAACAATCTTCTGCCCCCTTTCCTAGACTCAGCTTCACTTTTTCCCACTAGATTCCTCTCCTAGATTTTTTTTTTCCCCACTAGATTCCATCCTGCCRTCACATCAGGTAACATTTGCTCCCTTCATAAAGGGCACAATGGGTGCAGGGGGGTGGATAATCAGTGCACAGCAATTYCTCTCTATTGGTCTTTCCTCCTCACTAATGTGTAGCACACAGACCTTTTCTCCTGGGCTATAAACATTTTGTGTAAGCTTTAATTAACCCTTTCTTTGTTTAACCAGCTCAACAAACAAAATGTCCTAAGTCTATTACTAAGAATTAGTTCACCTTTTGCATGGCAGCCCCTTTCCTAAGATCTCTATTAACATTTAAATGAAGAAAGGTCAACTGCACACATTATAGCTCAATTGTGTAAAACCGGGCAAATGATGAGGGAAAAAATACAATACTGCAATAAAAGCAAGAGTTAGGAAGGAATGTTAGCTCAACCCACTTTAATAAAATTGTAGGAGCAAGTAAAAAACTCACTTTTGAACTCATATGTTTTGTTGATGTTGTTTTATTTGTTTAGTGGCAAATTGTTCTCCTATTTTSTTTTCTCATATAGCCAAAAACCTCTGTGGCTTTCACAAATCAGAATTTGATGTTACTCCAGATTCATGTTGCTCTACATTGAAGTCGAATTTGACCCGTATATTTTCTAAATCAAATCAAATTACTGACTACTATATTACTAGGTATCAGTTTTCCACTTGGGTGTTGAACTTGATGATCAAATGCTTTCTCTGGTACAGGAGATTTCCACATTCCTTTTGGTAGATGGACAACTTTGATGAAAAAAAAAAAAATCTTCATATCTGTGCTTTTTATATATTTTTTTCATAAGTTTTAAGTTATTGAATGTGGCCAAAAATTAGAAACAATATATGGTACAAATGGATTTTCAGTTTGACTCAGTATGATATTATAGTTGCATGATTATGACCTTCCCATAATTTTATTAATCTGTGGAAATTTGCTGTAAAAAAACATATAAGCATTGCTCACTTCTGCATGTGTGGTATATTTTACTTTTGCCTTTGTATCATGGGTGTACATGTGTCACTGGGCCACACTGTCCTGGTTTCAACAAAGGTGGCTTGAGAACAGATGGAAATGAAGAATTTAAAAAATGTTTATCTCTTTCAGGACTTTACAATTTAATCCTGTCAGAGTATCAAATCATCCTGTACCATGGCAATGCCTCGAAGGAAAGAGAAACACTTTAATTTCATGGAATCATAGAATGGTTTGGGCTGCATGAAATCTTAAAGATTACCCAGTTCCATTCCCACCATGGACAAAAACAGAATGCACTGGACCAAGCTGTCCAGAGCCCAAACCAGTCTGGCCTTGAATGCTTCCAGGGATGGAAGTGCCATCAGGAGAGCCACAGCTGCTCTGGGCAACYTCTGCTGTAGCCTCATCACCCTCATAGCGTAGAATTTCTTCTTAAAATGTAACCTAAACCTGCTCTCTTTCAGTTTGAAATCATTCCCTCCAGCCCTGATCTGGTCAGAAGTCCCTGTCCAGCACTCTTGTAGACCCTYAGGTACTGCAAGGTAAGGTTTCTATAAATTCCCTCTGGACACTTCTCCAGACTGAGCAGCCCAACCTTTCTCAGCCTGCCTGCTGGAGATGCTCCAKSCCTCTGATCATCTTCATGGCCCTTCCCTGGACTTACTCCAAAAGGTCCTCAACTTTCTCATGTTGTGGACCCCAGAACTGCTCTCARTCCCTCTCCCTCCAGGCTGTATTTGTGATTGACATTGCCCCATCCCAGATGCAGGACCTACCCTATCTTATTTCCCCAGGCTGGTGAACAGGCATAAAACTTAAGTTTCCTAAATAATTGAGGATTTAATTTTGTTTAAAAAAATTCACCTCAATGTTCAAAAGAAGCACAGCTACTTGGATCACACAAAATCTTGTCAGAAAAAAAAAAAAAAGGCACGTATTTTATAGTTTCTGGCATAGCACCTGTTCCGTTTTTGTTCCAAGAACACAATGGGAGTTCTAGTGCAATTAACACAAAATCTGAAAGACTTTTAGGTATGTGTTGCTGCTAAACAAACAAAAATATTTAATTTAGGTTTATCAGCTATGTAGGGGCCCTTGGAGATAGAGTCCATGCTGGGTGTAGCTGTAGCAGCTCATGGAAGTCCATCCATGCTCACCCATTCAAGGATTCCTCTCACACATTACCTCATTCCTCCTCTTTTATCTCCCAGGTCTTCTTTCCTCTCTGCTGGTTCAGCTCTGGGGTAGTGACCACTGCTACTTGTCCCCTGCTGCTCACAGTGACCTCCTCTGCTGCCCTCTTCTCATTGTCCCTTTCAGTTACATGGGAGAAAAACCAGTCCCAAGGGSCAGGTCACAGCGTCCTAACATAAACACTGGATAAAAATGGGATGGAATGCATTTTAGGAGGTGTCTAATCCCTCTGTAAAGAGAGCCTTGATGGTAGCTAAACTACATACATCGCTATCAGTTAGATAAATTTAGCTCAGGTGATCCCATCAAAGGTGTTTATTATTATTAAAGCTAAGAAAATAACTCTCTTCTAAGAAGATTTCTTTAGAGTTGTGTTTGCCTAAAGCACAGTGCTCAGTGGTGCTCTGATTCAAGGTTCAGATTCTTAATAGCTTTTGAAATGCTAATAAAGCAATAGGTAGTGGAGCAATTTCTATTTTGAAGGGTGCATTAGCTATCTACGATTTCCTCAGATGCAATTTATTTTAATAAATAAAATTGCTTTTATTGTGCTGCTTATCCTCACAATAGAAAGATAATTTAGCTACGTTTAGACACAATTACATGCAATGCTTTACCAAAGCTTCCATTTGACTCCACATTCATCATTTCAGAGAGGTCAAAGTAATGTTTTATTTATACTTTTCACTGATTGGTTAAGTGTATCAAAAGTCTTGGTCTCAAAATTTGTGTTAAAATGAATATTTTTACAAATATTTATGGCTTCCAGATTCTATTCCAGCTATAGTTAAACAAGAATACTTGACATATTCACAATAAAACCAATTTTACTTAATTGCAGTAGTTGTATAAAATTTCAAGTTAGAAGTACTTTTCCAATGGAAAGCTGTCCACTTCTGGTTGTTTTCAGGAGCAAATACCATTGAAAAATACCATTTCTACTGTATATCTTAGATAGCCATACCATGTTTTCACCATAATAATGATTAATGTCTTTGTGAACAAATTTCTTTTACTTCCAGCCAGTTCCCACTGAGTAGATTGTTTGCAAAAAATCCTCATTGATCTTTTGATGACTGTGAAAGGGAAATAAATGCAGTACTGTTGTCTGACGGGTCACAGGATAAGAAAATTCTTGCTGTGACCCTTTAGTTTCCCTTTTGGTTGCCAACTGACCTACCCATTCATCAGCCTCCTACTTTTTCCCACCCTCCTGGTGGACAAGGCTCACTTGGTGATTTTAGCACAATTTCATGATCATCAGAGTRGCAGTAATGAGAAAGTCTGAGATAATGATAGAACAGCTTTTCTGTAAGAGAAATTAATTTTTAATTTTTTTTTTTCATTAACAGCAAAGGGGCCAGGGAAAACACAGGGCTTAAACTATGGGATAAGGGGTAGACCAGGCAGCTGACACATTCCAAATTGACCCTCTGGGTTATCATTGTTCAGCGTGCTCTGCATTACTTTCTTTGTACAACAGRGATGAACATCCTTTCTCAGAGTACCATCTTCTAAGTCAGGACAACAACCTGACAAACAACTGGACTCATTGGCAGTGCATTAGCCAAGTATGTGGCTCATTGAAACTCTTTTTATAAATGCCTTAAAAAAAAATACAGGTCGTTTTGGTTTGGTTTGGTTTGGTTTTTGTTTGTTTGTTTGTGGGATTTTTGGTTTTTTTCACTGGGGGAAGGTTTTTTTTTTTGGCGGGGGGATGGGATGGTATTTGCCCAAAAAGTTTAACCATGTGTTCTCATGCTCATTATTTTAAAGAAGAACATGAATGACTGAGTGAAGGTGCATACGTGTGTTCGTGTGTGCCCACCACAGTAGCTAGCAAAGCTCTACCCAAATAAAACAAAATAACAAGCATGGGCACAGAATTCCATTCATTTCCTTGCCAGCCTGTGTACAAGACAGGGAGGAATTGTCTCTAATGATGCTTCTTTCTTTGTTAGTATTTAAAAGGGCAAAACCATCATGGAGGTCACTTTTGACAAACCTGTTTATTTTCCATTTTCCGCAGCATTTGCTGAGCATCCCGCTCAGTTAGTGATTTAATTTATTTATTTWTTATTTTATCTGCAYTGCCCCCTTCTTTCCTTAGCCTTTTTCCCCTTTTTACTCCTTGAAAACTATAATGACTAGAATCAAATAAAATGTCAACATTTGCAATTCCAGAGCTTCATTTAAGCAATAAAAATAATAATTAAAAGGGTAAAACCTTAGAGAGATTTCTTCATTTTATATGGTTTGCCAGAGATGATACAGATTCAAAAAAGCTAGTAAAAGAATTAATTAGAAACAGCTAAAGCTCAACAAGCTATGCAAGTTAATGAAGCAGAGAGGGAAATGTCATCTTTGAGACCCAGAGCTACACTGGCTTGGATAATATATACTCCTGCCTTACTCTCCTAACTAAACCTCTTTTAATCTCCCCTCTAAAAAATCAATGCTAATGACACTGATTTACCAGGAAATGACAGGCAAATAATACCACAGGAGTTGTTCTTGTTTAATGGTAACTTAGTTCTGAAGAAGAATGGCAAGGATTTTATTTTGAAGCATTGGTTTGCTAATTGCAAATTACTTTCAACTTGTTGGGTTTTTTTTCATTTTCTCCTTCTGTTTTCTTTTGCAGCTGATCCTGAGTTAGAGAAAAACCTCCCTTTATTATCTGCAAGAAATGTTAAATATCTTACAGATTCAGACAAGAAAGATTCACTAGACTACTCTCTCTCTGCTAAGTTTCTCATTTTTTCTCTTCTTTTATTTGTTGTGCTGAAAGGTAAATGAAGAACAGCAAAAATTACTGCATATAAGCAACACTAACCAGCAGGTCTTGTTCTGCAGGACCAACTTATGTATATTCACACTTGCAGAATAATACATGGCATTTGAGGAGGAATTCTTTATTTTTAAAAATGAGTCAGAAGTTAACAGTAATAAAATCACACAARACAAAGGAAAACAAACATTTTCTCTGAGGAAGTACTTAAAAAATGAGAGAAAAGTATTTATAAAATTTTCTTTTTTATTTTGGAAAGTGTTTAACAGTATTGTTCTATCAGCTAAGTCTCCCAGTCATACAAGTATTCTTTCCAAATATTTCCTGTCTCTTATACACATCTAGATGTGTATAAGAGACAGGTGTTTAACAGTATTGTTCTATCAGCTAAGTCTCCCAGTCATACAAGTATTCTTTCCAAATATTTCATGTGCAGCTCCCAGCACTGCCAGTATTATGGTATCTGACCATCTTCCAGTAGTTCTGGGTTAATTTGCAGTAATACTTCTGAGCTATCTTCCCAGAATTCATGGTGAGAATTGTCATGGCTTTTCTATTCTTTCTTTTCATTGTTCCAAATATTTAATTTTTCCTTGTAGCAGCCTAAAGAGATATTAATGTCATGTGTACTTAGATGCTGAAGGTATTTTTAATTTTTTTTCTTTTTTCACTGAAGATTCCATGGACAGAAAGCCTATATACCTAACCACATATTTCCTAGGTTGATACAAATAAATAAGCAGGGGAAAAGTACATAAATGTTGAGTCTAGACTGGTGGTTTTCTAATGGATGTGTAAAATCCATGCCTTCCAAATTCTATGCTTTGTCTTAAAAATTTTTAGTTATATTATACGTATATGTGTGTTTATTATTATTTTTATACAGGCATAGAAAGACATTGTAATGTTRTTTTTTTGGTATGTATTATTGGCATCCTTTTGTTCTAACTGGATGAATTATGGGCTTTGTGATTCTGGTTAAGGCAGTCTGCTGGGTGATCTGAGTGGTTCAAATTGCTCCTGCAGGCTTTACACCTGTAGGAAAGGTGTAATAGGAGGAAAACCTCCTTGCCAGTGGTCATATTTTCCAGTAAAAATGAGGTAAACTGGATAGAGAAACTCATATACAGACTGATCTTTTAGGATATGTGCCAACATCCTATAGGCTGTTTCACACAAGACTGAGAGTGATATCAGCTCTGGTTCCCCAGTCCAAAAAGTTCCTGGTCTCAGTTGTGATGAATGGAAAGTGTGYAGAACACTATTTACCTGCTATTTTGCACTGTTGTGAGCAGTAACATATAAATAGATTGGATATTCATTAATATTTTTAAAGTTATCTCAGAAGCTTACCTCAAAGGTGTCATATCCTTGCAAAGCTTTATTGCTGCTATCACACARGAGAGCCATGAGGACTAATTAATTAATGTTTGTAGAGTATCTTACAAATGCAAAGTGCAATGTGAATATGGATCATTATTATTTATTATCCTAAAAGATATAAAGATATATGGGAGAGCCTGAGCTCCTTTTAAGTTGCACTTCTATTGCATCAAAGTGGGCATAAAACTGCCTTAAGGCACCTGCTGAGGATTCAAAAGCAACAAGGATGATCAAATGTCTAAGCAGCATGATCAGTGAGGAAGGAGCAAAGTTTATGCTAAAGAAAAGACTGATGTGGAAACCCGATAAAAACCTTCAAATACTTTAAATATGCAAACAGAAAATGTATAATCTCTCTCTATACCCACTAGWTATTGGATAGGCACAACAGAAGAAAATATATGGAATTAAAAATAAGGAGGTCTTTTGAAAAAGGAAGATAGTTTACTCTGCATTTTTTTTTTTCTGCAGGGTTAAGACTTCTCTGCAGAAGTTTTGTAAATGTTATCTGTCAAGAAAGAGCAATATATTTGCTTGCCTTTTGGAAACTTGCTGGACAATTCAGARTCATGGACTCAGAATGGCTTGGGTTGGAAGWGACTYTAMCAATCACCCAATTCCACCCTCCTGCCATGGGCAGGACACCTCCCATGAGACCATGTTGCTCAGAGCCCCATCCCACCTTGCCTTGAATGCTAGCAGGGATGGAAGTGTGATCTGTTTTTTTTCCCTCAGAAAACATTTTTTTGTCATTCTGTGGGTCATCAAGTTCCTGGAAGGGCTAAAAAGGTGTSYAGATTTGGTACTTAGGGRCATGGGGCRGTGGTGGGCTTGGTAGAGCTGAGTTAATTGTTGGACTCRATGATYTTAGAGGTCTTTTCCAGCCCTACCTATTCAATGACTGTAAGATTCTATGACCAGAGATGTTTGAACCATGGTTGAGGTGAGTTTTTAGGGTGGATTAGCGTAGACATACATCTTATGATTAAATCCAATATCCTTTCCCAATTTCTGATGCAACCTGAGCCCCCAAGCATGCTCTCCATTTTCACATCTGGTCCTATATTTGCTACTTGACATATGAAGGAGAAAGTGTTTTCTTCCCTCATAGACTGGTGTACCTTTTATTTCTTCTCTCAGTCAGCTCCTTATATATTCAAAGTCAAGCCCCATGCTGAAATCTCAGCTTCGAGGAACAATATGTTGGGTTTTTTTTTTTTTTTTTTAAATTATGGTCATAAAAAAGAATTTAAAAAAAGAAAGAAAGGATATTCAAGCTGTAAGAAGTGATCGTTTTAGTCTCCCACAGCTTCCAAGAAAACTTGCAGCAAATATTTACTTTTTTTCTTCCTCTGGATTATTTAGTGAGTCTTAACAGGAAGAAGATGTCTTTTTCCCAGTTATTCTCAATATCACTTCTCTCTGGGTGATGTCTGTCTGTTTTCCCCCCCTCTGCCCTTTCACACTGTAATGCTTTATGGAAAACACTGTGCCTACACACTGTGAATTCAAAAAGATGGTTAAGTTAACAAACAAAACCAGCAGTGCTGCTTTTCCCCATGTTTGTTGCTCAACCATTACTTGGGAAAGTGCTTTAGTAGGATAAAAATACAAAGACAAGTGAGGAAATGAGAGGAAGCAAACTAGCCTTAGCAATACCTTCTTTTTCAAAGATATATAAAGGTATATAAATGTCATTAATGTATATACATATATATATATGTATTGATTTATTTTAATTTGGTAATAAATTTTGCTGTATGTTTATTGATATACAAGAAGCATATTGGCAAATAAACCAGCCCAAATGGATGCTTTTAAGTGAGGTATGAAAGAGGCCATGMGCTGGTACTGTGCAATTGCAGCCTGGAAATTTGGTCATGCTGTGGCCAAGGGAGGCCATTGCCCCTCTCTCCTGAACCCYTGTGAGACCCAGCTGGGGTGTTGGGCACATCTTGCGGGTCCCCAGTACAAAAAAGATGTGGACCTGTTGAATGAGTCCAGAGGATGACACAAAGACTGTGAGTTATGCTGGAGCACTGCTGGGAACCTCTGCACATCACTCTGGATGTTGAGAAGTATTCCCGGAGACCACATTGGGAACGAGACCCCCTCGCGGGTCTCAGAGACCCTTTGGGCATTGATGCCCTGGAACACTTGTGGTTGGACTTTGATCCTGCAAGTGAAATGCCAAGTTTGAGTAGACTGAGATCACACGGGTTCAAAGGGTGTTTTTATAAGGTGTGCACAGGGTGAAAATGTAGATTTTAGGATTTTAGTATTAAAGTAATGGGGACAAGATGGAGGGAACAGGGGCGTGTCTCGTCCTTCTTCTTTCTTCTTCTTGTCTCCATCTTTTGCTGTTGATGTTTGGCACCTGGGGATTGGTTTAGGATAGAGGTGCACTGTCTAACATGGGTGATGGGGTATTGGAAAGTAAAGGTAATATGATATACGTAATTTGTAGTTACAAAAGACGACACGGCCTCGTGGAGGGCGGAGAGCGTTGTTGCTGCCGTCTGACAGACCTCTGTCTGGCAGGGAGAAAAATTTTTAGATAAGATAAAATAAACAACCTGAAGACCGAACATCAGAGAGTCCAGTCTCATTCTTCAGAACCTGGGGCTGTTCCCTGGACCACCCAGCTCACCTCGGGGGCAGAGAACAAGCAGCCGACCCCGAGAGAGCACCCCTGCTCTGGAGACAGTCTGAGGGAGTTGGTGCTGTTCAGCCTGGAGAAGGACCTGGGGAGGCCTTACAGCTCCTTCAAGTGCCTACAGGGGACTTATAAGAAAGTTATAGAGTGATTTTTTAATCTATTTTTATGGTGACAGGACTATGAGAAATTTAATRCTGAAAGAGGGTATATTTAAATTTTGTGTGATGAAGATGATGATGATGGTAGTGAAGCACTGGAACAGGTTAACCATGGAAATCATGGATGGCTTGTCACTGGACAGCTTCRTGGTCAGGGTGGGTGGGGCTTTGAACAACCTGATCCAGTGAAAGATGCCCCCATCCATGGCCGTGGGGGTGGACTAGGAGTGTCTTTGAAAGTCTCTTCCATTCCAAACCATACTATGATTCCAATTGCAACAACAACTTTTTCTCAATTTTTTTTTCCATTTTTCCATTTTTCCCAAGGGCTTCAGTGTGAAAGATGTACCCATGCCTCTGAGTGGAATAATCTGGATGAAATGTTCAAAGTGGAGTTACTCTGAACATGAGAGCTCAGCAGAAGTGTGGAGTTACTGCTACATTTCTTCCAGGCACACAAGATGTCCAGTCCAAACAGTAAGAGCAGCTCTCATATTTTTCTATGCAGATGAACACCAGTATTTCTTCAGTTTATTGAATTATTYTGTGCTCTCTTAAACAGTAGCATAGCCATTACTTTGCTACTCACAGGCAATGCTGAGAGAGGAAGAAAAACAACCAAATAAACATTATACTTGGTACTCGCATTTGCAGATCTGGGCTTCTTTTATCACAGTGATATATGCCTATCTGAAACCCACCATATATTTTTAAATACACTACCATGCCCCTGATGGCAGCAGAAGGAATTAATACCCCAATTTCTATGAGTCAGTAAAGCCTAAARACCCAGATGCTTTAAGATAAGCAAATATACACAGAGCCTACAGAAATCACCACATGGTCAGCAAGGAAGGTATCTGAGTGACCYGATCAAATCCACACAGAAGATTCATGACCAAAGATGTATTATGTCAAGCCTCTTTCCACAGAGACTGAGAGAGAAATAGACATTTTAATTCACTTGGAGTTTCCAGTCCTCAGGAAAAAGCTGTCTCTGATACTAATAACTGAAAAAACACTGAGGAATAATGCAACARAAGTTGGAAAGATACACCCTTCACAGAGAAGTCCGGCTAACAATGACAAAATTCCACYATGACTATTTCTACTGACTTCAAAGAGCATCCACACTGGCCACAGGGGGAGGATGACTGACCTGTAGCTGCGTGCCATTTCCAAAGGAAGAATAACAGGTGATTGCCTGAGCTGTCATTATGTTAAATTTCCCTGTATCATTCTCTATCCCGATCGAAAGACTTTAATAACTTTATTTCTTATTAAAGCATCTCCTCCTTGTTCATGATGAAAGAAGTCTTTTAAACAGGAAAGCTCAAGCTTCTTTTTATTCAGTGCTTACAGGGTCTTACTTTTTTTTCTTCTTCTTTCTTTCTTGTCTATGGTTCCTTCAAATTAAGTGGTTCCTTGCAATTAATTTGCTGTGAAAGGTAATCCTCATCTCAAACCACTCTTCTGGCAACATCAGCATTTGATACAGTAAATAAATTTTCAGTTATCTTCATATTCTACCAACTATACCAAGTATACTGTCCCACCAGAAATCGTGACCAGGAATTAAAGACTCCTGAGAACTAAATGATCCAAGCTCAGAAGCTCTGAATCCCATGATAAATTATACAAAAGGGGCACTTGAATAGATTGTAACTGATTTTGCTGCTCAGAACACCTCCATTTCAATTAGAGGTAACCAAGAGGCATGACATTGAAGAGCAAAACTAATAATTTTTGCTGATGTCAAGAAAGGTTATGGGAGGTGAGGGGATAGAAGCAATGGCTTCCATAAAATGTACATAATACAAGTGCCTCAGTCATTGCTTTATGTCCTTGAATCCTAGAAGGGCCATTTCTATTTAGTCTCTACCCCATAGCTATGTCACTGTCCTACAGAGCAAAGCCCATCCAGAGCAGGGTAACTTTGGCCTCAGGAATGCTCAGATGGAAAATGGATTGTGATCATTTCATTGGCTGCAGATAAAAATTACCTACCTGGTTTCATGGGCATGCTTTGCATCCAAACATGTGCAGAATGGAAATCCCTGCAACCAAGACAACAAAAAACACAGTATTTACAAATCTTCTGTGAAATTACAGCGAGATTCTTAGCAACGGCCAGGCAGCTCTCTAGACTGCTAGCACAATTTTGACTGCTGTGAATGCCAAATGTTTAAGTACCTCTGACCTCATATCAATTTTTTCCCAGTTTTAGCAGTCTTGGTCAGGTTATCTGTGTTGGGCAGTGAAAAGTAGGTTGGCTGGTCCGCTTCAATTAACTGCTAAAACACCTTTTTCTTTCTGTTTCATTTTTTCTTTTYTTTTTTCCAGCTTGTTCAAGGAAAATGAATAGGCCRCACAGATGTGACCTGTGTCACCACATACAACAGATTAGACTATGCCAGTGTAAATTATTGCTCTGTCCCTCTGTAGATCAATTACAATTTACTTCAGTGGAAATCCTTCCCTTGGAAATCTGACTAATTTTGTGCCAATAATTTGTGAACCCAGTATATTTACAGGTTCTAAACATGAAGGCCATATTTTTATAGGTACAGTAGAGTTATGTTTCTGTGTTTTATAGGTGTTATTCACCAGAAGGTCAGACCTCAATGTAATTAATAAATCTCTCTGTGAGCTTTTAAAACTTTGTTCTTGGTCTTTGTACATGTGATTCTTTTCGTGGTTGTTGTTGCTTCTTTGGGCCTTTCTTTCTTTTTTTTTTTTTTTTCTTTTTGAATAAATGCCACTTATTCAAAACACTTAGATCAACTTTTGGGATCCTGAAAAGCTGAAAACAGTAGGATTTTGCTTCCCTTATCACTAGTTATGAGATCAAATTGCCCCCTTTCCTTCCAGCATCTGTATATATATAAAACCACAAATGTTCTCTAGTAAAATAGTACAGTGAGGAAGGAGTCAGTCTCAGTGACCTTTTGTGATTAAAAAAATGTAGAGGATTAGAGAGAGAGGTAAAAACACAGAGTCAATCAAGCACCCAAAGACAGATAAGAGAAGCTCAGCACCTGAGAATTGTATTTTAGTGTTATTGTATGTGGCCCTTACAACAAGAGCTCCTGAAAAATTATCTCAGTCTCTAGAATCTAACAGCAAGGTTTCACAAATACAGTTTAGGCCCCGGAGAAATCATGTAAGCTGTGTTTAAATATTAACCAGTTTAAAGAGTGGATCTCTTCCAAGCTATAGTGGATCCTTAGGCAGAATCCAGATGAGGAGCACAGGGAGTAAATCAAGGGGAGGAAGTGTTTTTTGGCAGTAGGAGGAGAGAAATACCTCTTCACCACATCTTCAACTGGTGGACAACTTAACTGAAATTATTGTTATTATTACTAATGTTAATATCAGAATATTGTTTCCCAAACAGGGATAGGCAGCTCTAATTTTTAACTTAACTTTATTTATAAAATAACTTTGTCTAGAAAGTTGTTGCATGGGGTAACATCTACCTTGCTGTTCTGTGCTATAGATATCTGCACAGGATTGTGAGCATGTGTATAAGTTAATGTTTGTGTGTGTGTGTGTGTGGTCCTTGTGATAGTCAAATTCTAGGGGGTAGGTTTTTCTAAAAGATGCATATACATTTCAAAGTGCATGGCTTTTCCACCCTTCTGCTTTATAAGTCGGGGTTTTTTTTGCAACAGCACCAAAAAAAAATCAACAAAAATTATAAACCCAACCTGACTCCACTTACAAAAGTACTAAAAAATATATTYTGGGAACTCAAAATATTTGGAAACATGTTTCAATGCATTCAATTCAATGTAGTTTTCAGGATATATTCTGTGTACCCCTGGCTGTTGATAAAGATAACTTRGGTTTGTCAAAGTGGAAAAAGCGAATACAATCATCATTAGTTCACTATATTATGCTTAAAAAAAACTCTCTGAGAATAAGTACTGTCATAACTGGTACAATAAAATAATTCATCATGTTAATGGCCTCATCAGAAACAATGTGTAATCKGTACCTTAGGCAGGTGGGCAAATCTAAGATCAGAAAGACAGATATGCAAATCCAGTTCTCACTCTTGGATTACCTTCCTTTGGGATCTTAAGTGTGTTGCTCACTSTCTCACTTTAGAGTATTTAGATTTTGAAGATAATATGGTCTGCAATTTGTTGGTAAAACATTGCCCATGAACAGACTGTCAAATAATGTATTTTGGGGTAGCTAATTAAACCCCCAAATACTTCAGCATGTGGCTAATTCTGAATGCATAAAAGGCCCCATTGAAACCAACATCTGAGTGCCTCCTGGAAATAAAAATTTATGGAATATCTTAAATTAGGGGGGAAAAAACCTCCTTGAAATCCTCCCTTCATTTCAGAATCTTCCCCAATGAACCAAATGTCTTGCTTATCTGAACTCTGTCTTGCAGAGCAAACTGCTGTCTCAGTTTCAAGGCATTTGACCTTGATGACAACTTTGATGTTAAACTTTGCAAAGCTAAATGGACTCCTGCKACTGTGCTGTTAAACCTTACATAAATTGCACAGAGCACATGGAAAAAATAAAAATATTTTAAAACATAATGTAATAAAAAGAAGAAAATTAAAAAAAAAAAAAAGCCATAAGTTGATGGCATGTTTTCCTGAATTTGGGCCATATTCAAGCACAGATCACTGCCACATGCCTCTGTGCCATCCAGTCCCCTACTCACACAACTACTGCAAATGGTATCATTTTGCAACTAATTTACTCGCTTAGTTTTGGCCATTAGTCATTCCCAATATCCTCAATCTGCAGGTAATTTTCCACATTATTAGTTACCCACCTGTCTTATTAAACTGGACTTTCTGAAACCCTGTGTGTCTACATTTTCTGCACCTTTAGATCAAGCAAATAATTGCCTGTACCTGGATGGAAGGATTTAATAGGAAGATTATAGTTGATTCCAAAAGTTAATAACTATAACATCTGGTTTCTCTTTTTAACATTTAAATGATAAATTCAGTGTTCAAGAAGAAAGGAGAAAAAGAATGAGAACACAGAAGAATGAAATGTTCTTATCATTTGTAGGACAAGTTAAATTTAGATGGGCAGAAGGTAGGTTTTACTCTTTCCCCCTTAATGTTCCACTACCTTGACCCAAAAGGGACCAGTTTTTATCACATTAATAGAGGGAATTTCTCAATAGTGAGACATGATTTGGCTCCTTTTTTCACTAARAATGCCAAGTGAGCTGCATTATGCAAAATCTTCGTTATCTTTTGCTACTCTTTATGATAGACTATGGCTGTTCTGAGATGCCTCAACTCATTTCCATTCAGACCTCTATAAAACCATCTGCATGGGAAGAGTTTTAAAAATTGCTGGGTAAAACTGGGAACATTATTTTCCCCAATCAGTTCTGAAGAAATTTGGGGAAAGAGAGAAGGTGAGAATGAAGAAGGGACAAGAATATGGGGTCTTGCTCTCTGGACCTGAGATGCTCAGAGTTGCATTGGCAGCTGTCCACAGGCACAAGTGCTAAACCTATTTTGCATATAAATTGACACACTTAAAAAAGATGCACACATCTTTAGCAGATGCATTTTCCTTGGTAGGCAAATAAAAACATGCTTGTTGCTTAAGTTCACCTGCAATGAAAACAAAATGCCCAAGAGCTATTCAAGAGGAATAACAGACTTGAGCTCCAGCCTGCATGACTCATTAGTCTTTATGGATTCCACATCCAAATCTGAATGCCAAAGACCTGATGGCCACCCAGGGGAGAAAGTAGTTTCAAGAAGAGACGAGTATCATAGGCACAGAGTGGGCAGTGTAATTAACCTGCCGAGGTGAAACTCTCCTTGGAGAAACATTTACTCCTCAAGTCTTCAGGATTCACTGAATATGGTAGTAACAGAAATGGAAGGAGCTAYCCTAGTCCTAGTTGCTTCATCTAGGGTTAAAAATAATATCTCCTGCTTTTAAGGGTTTTTTGTTTTGTTTTGTTTTGTTTGTTTGTTTTCAAAATGCATAGATTCACCAAATCAGTTGGAAACACCTTGGATCTTCAGTAGACTCTGATGTAGAAGAAAGATGTCCTCTCMTTGACTTAAGCCTTTTCTTCCTTTCTGAAAGTTGGTATTGAGAGGACTCCCTTACAGAGACCTGGGCACAGAAATTGATGCACACTATTATTTCCCAGAACTACTCTGTGGACTCTGCTGCTCCTTAAATGGTTTATCTATGGCAAAAGAGACTTCCTGAATTCCATGGCAGATGAAGACTAGAAACCTAACCTCTTCTTTCATCCACACTACACTCAGAAGTTTCTTCATGTACKGATAGAGAACATGTAGACAGAGATGGGTGTTCCTGAAACCAACAATRCTATTTTAATATATATTATAAGATGCATGACCATCTTCTGGCMGAACTGAAATCCACGACAGAAAACCTGTCAACTTCATCACTGTGGATTTACCAATAGCTGTCTTTACTCTGCTTCAGCCATTTCCCTGCATGTTCAACATGTTCTTGATTGTGAAACAGCTACTTTGGATTTAAAAAAGTGAAAATATAATTTCAGTACACTGGCATTGCGTTGCCAGCTTTGTCGCCAAGTTGTTTTCTGTGCTGATTTTGGCTCCTTTTTTAATTCTCACTTTATTTTACAAAAAAATAACCTAAACAAGTCTGTCCTACAGTGCTGTTATGACTCTACATGAAAYCCTGTTGTCATTCTAACCTACAGTAAAATTCATATTGTCAGTTTCAGCTAAAACTGATATCTTGAAAAASATGTCAGAGCATAGGAGCCTGGATTTATATACTTTTCCCAGAAGTTCAAGTAGTTTGAGYTGTTATATAAACTGAAAGTTGCTAGCTGTAAAATGGACATAGAGCTAATTAACTGCTTCTTGAGTGTTCAGTGAGTACTTTTCATATTAATATTTTTTCAAGAAGGAAAAAACAATAATTTATATTGTCATTTATATTTATATTTATATTTACATGGTACTCTAAGCTGCTTAATTAATGAATCTATAAATTTCTATGTTGCCTTTCTCCCTCCCTACCATCTGTCCTCCCCTCGTACATCACTTTTTTCTTTCTAGGTAAAGCCCATGTGCAATTTTCTGTAATCACATCTATTTCTTTATTTCCATCTTTCTTTCTTTCTTTTTCTCTCTCTCTTTCTCTCTCTCTCTCTTTCTTTCTTTCTTTCTCTCTCCCTTTCATTGTGTTTTGTTGTTGTTATTTGTCTGTTTTTCCTTTTACAGTATAGGTATAGAAAAAACAGAATTATTCAGGAAAAATGTTTCTTTTATTTTTTTTTTTTTTTTTTGTCCAGACAATGTAGTTTGGTGTGACTAAAAAACCAAAACAGTGAATTCAGACCATCACCACCACAAAGTCTGTCAGTTGAAGTCTTTGAACCTTCAAGTCTTGATCATAGCAAGAAAAAATTTGGGAACATTAAACTTGTAAATTGGGAGTAGAATTGTGGTAATTTACTGGAAATTTCTGGGCATTATTAACTGATGCTGATTTCTTGCTGCATGTAAGCTGCAACCCTTTGCCCATGAACTAAACAATAATTGTTTTACTGTCAATTGCTTTCTACTTTCACATGATAGGATACATGCAAAAGGATGCAAAAGGGAAATGTTGCAGTTGACACAAGAAGGAAACCATACAGAAATAAACTGGGAAATGTTCGCAGTACAAGATTCTATCCTTAGTACTAAAATTTGTCATAAAAAAGCAAATACTGCATACGAATTTCCAAAATAAAATGAAACATCCCCATTCTTGGTTCTGATTTATATAATACTGTATTCTACACATTTGTGCCTTTTGGAAAAAAATGTTCAGTGTGAAAGCTTTTCTGTGACTTCATCAGTGACTGAAAGCAGCAAAAACCAAAAAATGTCATTTGGACAATGATATTGGGAAATCCAATTAACATTAAATTAGGCTGAGATTATATAKCATAAGCAATTAGAGTAGGGCTTTGAAAAGTACTGTCCCTCTCTGATGCTTTCAAACCTTTCAGTGTTAATATTCCAATAAAAATGATATTTTCCCCCACAGGTTTCATAAAGAATGAATTTTTGATTACTCAATCTGGTTGATCAGACTTACTTTATTAGAGTTGTTTTTTTACTTTTCAAACTTCAGCCATTTATTTCCCTCTCTTTCCTTCTCTAAGAACTTCAACAAACACTGCATTTACTCCCCCGCCCTGCAAATGGTAAAAGAAAGTTACCTTTTATTTATGAGTGATCATTTTTTCCTGTCTCTATTTTGACAAATAACATGGCAGAAAATGATTAAGGGTCTCATTTTGCAATGTGACTTGTATGTTATTTATTGTTAAAATAAAAGTCACTTTGTGGATTGAAGTTTTTAATCATTTTTCCCYTCTGTCAGGAAATAGTTTTGTCAAAAAGTGATGATATTTGACAGTGCTGTTTTTTAATGACAACTACAATCCTGGTAAGGAGTTTATCAGTAATTATTTCACTGTACTATAATTATATGGATAAACTATTATCTCGTTATTTTCCATTTAAATGATCTTCCTTTTTCCCATGTTACTAATAGGAATATTACAGTGCCCTACATAGCTCCCACATAACATAAAGGATACACAARCATTTTTGAAAATATTTTCCCWGTCTTCTCTCAGACACATATTTCATCAAATATTCAACTCAATTTTGCAGCAAACATAATGAATACTCTAATTTCTTTGTCAATCAGACTGTTAAGCATCTTTGTTTTCCAACCTCTCCTTGGAAATCAATGGTTCTTATTCCAGTTCTGCATATGCAAGTGAATTATATTTTTYCCCCCTCCATGTCTGTATCCCGCCTAACTTCAGCCACTTTCCAGGAAGTTAAAAATAAACTTTATCAGTCTCTCCCWGTATTAAATAAAGACAAAGAGGACTTAAATAAGGACTTCCAGAAGATGATTCAGGTCTGGTTAAGTCAACCTCATTGCTGAAGTTGCTCATTAATTGCACAGGTGATTGGGGAAAAAAACAAAACAAAACAACAACAACAACAACAACAACAAAAGAGAACACCTCTTTAATAAATGTGCTAAATGCTCATACTCAGTAAGTGTGTAAGTTGTTGTGATGCACCTACACACCTCGGAGTGTTTCTTAGCCATGTATGCCAGACAACTCCACAAATGCCCATTAACTCATCGCAGCTCTGTGAGGAGCACTAGGTCAGGTTATAACTAAAGCAAATGAAGCCTAATAGGTCAGTGACATAATGAGGGGTCAGGGAAAGGGCTGGATCTCAGCCTTAGCCTGGTGTTTACCAGCCACCTCTCTGGGCAATGCTGAGAGAGGACTGGGATCCAAAGGAAAGGAAAACACTGTCCTACTGTGTCAGGACTCTGAGGTGCTGGTGGATGAAAAATAGGACATGACCTGGCAGTGTGCATTTGCATCCCAGAAAGCCAAGTGTGACCTGMCTGTGCCAAGAGGTGTCACCAGCAGGTCAAGGGAGGGAATTGTCCCATGTGAAACCCCACAWGCAACACTGCATTTAGCTCTGGGGACCACAATAAGAAAGATGTGGACCTGTTGAAAAGAGCCCAGAGGAGTCCAMAGATATGCCCAGCGGACTGGGGTACCCCTGTTCTGGAGTCATGCAGAGAGAGCAGGGGACATTCAGCCCAGAGAAAAGAAGAATTTAGGAAGACCTCAGAGTCCTTCCCAGTCCAAAGAGGTTAAAAGAGAACTGTAGAGGAACTTTTGACAAGAACTTGGAGTGATAGGATGAGGGGAAGTGWCTTTAGATTGAAAGAGGCCAGCTTTAAATTAGAGATGAAGAAATAATTCYTCCCTGTGAGGGTGGTAAGGCTCTGGCAYAGGTTACCAAGAGAAGCTGTGGCTGCTCCACTCCTGGCAGGGTCCAAGGCCAGGCTRGACAGAGCTCTGAACAACCTGGGATAGTGGAAGGTGTCCCTGCTCATGGCAGGGGGAGCTAGATGGCAATAGGGGAAGGGACTTCCTTGTCCTTCCCAAGCCAAATCATTCTATGTTATTTAATACTAAACCTCAATGGATTTTAATGCAAATCACTTCAGAGGGAAATCCTGTCAGAAGTGATAGCATTTTCTTTCTTGTTGTTCATGAAGCATCATGGTCAGACAGCCCGCATGGAACACTGTCACAGGTGGAGTGATGCACTTCACCTGTTAGAAKAAAAGCAATGACAGACTTTATCTTGAAAAAAAAACAACAGTGAATTAAGGAAGTTTGGTGTAAATATGACAGTGATTTARCAAGATTCAATRTCAAGATAGACTTGATTACTGWATAGATAACAGGATTAYGCAGAACTATCAGGGAGACCAGTGGGAGGACTGAGCCACGAGCTTCAGAAAGGATCCCTTTGTGCTCTAAACTCCTCTGACAGGATTCTGGGGATAACTGGACCCACTCCTAGTCCCAGACTTGGTCAGCGGTTTATGCCTGAAGAATGTATGTCTGCAAATCAACTCCTAGCACTCCTTTGCTAAGCTTTCAAAGCTTATTGTGCTATTAATCACATCCCAAGGATCTGTTGCTGCAAGGAGTGTCTCAGACTTGAGCARTAACCTTGAGACGTCCCTACTAAAGGGGATATCCTGGCATGCAGCCCGTCTCTGGGCAGGAGAGCCAAACAGGCCCCGGGCTGTCCACTATTTATGGACTAAGATGATGGACTTACTGTCATATTTGCATACCAGCAACATGTCTGGGTCACCCTTCCAGACAGCCCTTGGCTACCCCATTGCCATCCATCCCCCAAAGTCCAGAGTTGCATTAACACAGCAAAACAGTTACTGTCACACTGGTGCAAGTGCCCTACTGGCACTGGCTCTGACAAAGCCCTGCTTCTAATTTATCATATAATTTAAACAATAGAATGTAAAAAAAGGCCAGTTTTTAACCAGGGGTACAAATGTTTTTAATGGTGTATCCCTTCGTTGGGCATGGCCTGCCTGACTAAATATCCTTTCCACACAGATGAGGAGAGGCTGATCCAGTGGGAACAGTCAAGGCAAGTTCTTGATGGGCTGAAACAAAAAGTTGAGCTGCTCTTCTTGTGTTACACATGCAAGTTACACAGGGGCTGAGAATGGCCCCAAACACAGCAAGCAGCCACTGATAGTTGTTTTGACAGGAATCATGAGGATCAGCAGCAGCTGGTGATTYAGCTTAAAGAATAGTCCCAGCAACTAAATTTGATTTCCCATCTTTATCTCCTATCTTTCAAACTCCCATCTGAGCTTGGTTTCAAAGCCAGGACTGAAAAATGGAAAAAAATGGTACAGTAGCCATAAGGGGGGGACTCAGAGCTCTTGGCTCCAGGTGAGTATAACTGCAATAATCACAATTAAACTCCTTTAAATTTTCTGCACTCCTTGTTTTTCCCCAGTCACTGTCTCAACTGAGAAGAAAATAAAAAAAAAAAAAGAAAAGAGATGAGGTGATTTAAAAATATCATTTTGCTAGTGCTTCTAATCAGGAAAATTGTTTTGATTACTCAGAGTGGGCTGGTTTCATATTGAATCTTTTGCACTAATTATTTGTGGCTGGTCACTAGTCAGACTTTATCTTATCTTGTCTTATATTATTTTAACATTCAATCTGCACTAGCTACAGACATAATTTTTCCTTCTCAGTGCTGGACAGTTCTTACTTGCTTCAGCCTGTGATCATGTCAGCCTCGAGAGGAAAGAGGTACATGTGTAGGTCACAGAGATCAGAAAGGAAAGAATTTAGGCAGTAAAACCCTGATGTGAAACATCTAAGGAGGGACAGTTTGAAATTGCCACGCGGGACTCRGAACACGAGCGTGTTAACTAGCAGCTCACAGGCTTTGCCTATTCCTCTGTTCCTGCTTCAGCTTGACAGGATTGGCACAAGGAAGCTCTCAAAACTGTCAAGCTAGCACATTTGATGAGTCCAGGTTCTTTTCAACCCCTATGGCAATGTCCTTTTATTCAWGCAGCAAAAGCCTGTTACCTGGTCACAAACATAGTCCTGCTTCCAAGCTCCCTGCTCYCTTTCCACTGCTGATTTCTGTATTTTCTCACTTATTCAGCAAAAAACTCAGAAAGTCCTGGGCTGCTGGTTTCCCAAGGCTTTCTTCTCTTTTTTTCCCCCTTCTTTTTAGTTTTTTCCCACCCAAGTTCCTTAGCTTAGCCTTTTCCTTTTGCCATTYCTGTTGGTGACAACCAAAGCAAAGCTAGTAAGTTTGTTTTGGTAGATTCAATACACARTAAACAATTCAAACAAGGAAACAGTTGAAGATTCTCTTTATGGGCCTGKGAAACTCAAATAATTTTGATTTAATAAAACTCATCATCATATCAGCAAGACAGTACAGTAAAGTACAGTAAAGCAGCACAGCACCAACCAAGTAGGATAGTGTACAGAAGCACAGGCCAGGACAGAACATCGCAGGTGTGACCACCTCTGTAAAACATTTACACATGTAGCACAGGACATGACAAAATACACATTTACATGGCTTGAATTGAAACTGTGGTGTGTGCCAGAGTGGACATGGTGTCATGGCCATCCAGTCTGATGTAACTTGCTTTGATCAGATGTTTTGCCTTCCTGTTTGTCCCCAAGCTCCAAAGGTGTGCATGGGGAAAGTTCTTGGGCTGCTGGGATAATAACAAARTATGCAAGGACTACAACAAAATATGCAGAAGGAGTCATAAAATAATTTATGTGGCAGCAAAGTAGATTTGCCTGTGATGATATCAGTCCACTCTATTTGCTTCAGCATCTCTAACCAGGAGCTCTCTGTTGTGTCCCTGTGCATGACAGAGGATGATATYCCATTTGGAGAATATTTGGCTCATTTAATCTGGAAAGACCTTGTCAGGAMTTGCAAAGTGAAAAAGCAGAAAATAGGGTAGGCAGATTTTTGCTGGTTTTTGTTTTGCTAGTTTTTAAATTGTTGTTTCTGTTTTACTATGAATTGCTTTCTCTGTACTCGGGTATTTGGGGTTCTAGTGTTATGTCATGGTTAAATCCATAACCTCAAACTCTGGACAAAATTGGTTGGGAGGAAACTTCAAACACTGGCAATGATTTATGCAAGTCTGTACTACAAAGATATTCTCTGTATCAAATACAGCTAAATTGTTAAATTTCCTTTTATTTTCAGGGATCTCAACCTGGCTACTCTGCTGCCCATATGGGATATAGAAGGATCATATTTCTGCTTTGAGTTTCCAACTTAATTTTCCCATTCCCTTTTCTTATATTCAAAAGATAGAATAGCATTTTGTGCAGGATTGTGATTTTTAACAAGAAATATTACCACTTGTGATTTTGTTTCCAGTATGTTGAGTTTCTTCACTTATATGAGATTTCTTACTGAATAAAATCATGGAACTCTAAGATTGCAAAAGACTTGCAGGGTAAATGAGTCCAACTGTTGATCCAACACCACTGCTTCCACCATTAACCACATCCTCAACTGCCACATCCACAGAACAAATACAGGGATGRTGATTGCARCACTTCCCTGGGCAGCCTGTTCCAATTCCTGACCAGGTTCCATGATAGGAAACAGAGAACCAGAGTTCTTTTCAGGTAAGTACTGGCACTAGCAGCCTATGACCCTYCCAGAGCCATTTAAAGTCTGAAAGACCAGACACATTTCTCTCTTTTTGCTCAGTACAAACACCTGAAAGAAGGTTGTGAGGCGGGTGTCGAGTTCGTCTCCCAAGAAACAAGAGGTAGGAGGGGAGGAAATGYCTTCAGGTTGCACCAGAGGAAGTTTGAAATTATATCATAGGAAAAATTCCTTCACTGAAGGGGTTGTCAAGCTCTGGAACAGGCTGTTCTGGGCAGTGGTTGGAGCCACATCCCTGGAGGTAGCTAAAAGATATGTAGGTGTGCTGCTTGGGGACACAGTTTATTGTTGAACTTGGCAAAGTTATGTTTGTAGTTGGACTTGATGACTGTAAGGGTTTTTTATGATGTAAATTATCCCATGATCCCATTAAAAAAAAACCCAAAAAACTAAACAATACTTCATGAGGGTTTTTTGATGGTTTAGGAGGTATACTGGAAATCCTTGAATATTCAAGATCCTTTCCCATGTATTTGTGTGTGATCTTATTTCTCTGTCATACAAAGCAGTCATGAAGCACCAAATATTATCAGAGGAGGAGGCACTTGAAAAGCCTTTACATCAGCCATGCCAGGCAAGACCAGAATAAAAGTGTGGAGAAACCAAGAAACACTAATTTGAAGCACTGATGTTTAAATGTTGTTCCATTCCTGAGCAAAGCACTGTAGCTTTTGCTGAGTGACAGTCATGACAGAGATACAGTACATAAATCAAAATTCAGAGAGTTTCTGTGTACCCACATGTGTGACACACCTGCTGGAGGTGACTAAGCTACACAGAGAGTGATGGTTGGCACCTGGCTGTCTGGGGACAGTAGAAAGGAAACTGCTTTTCATTAGGACAAGATTTGCAGGAGTTAAGTGCTAATTTTCAGAWCATGACTATAATTCAGCTTCAAATAATGTGATAAGATGGGCAAAGGCAGAATACTCTGCTAAACTCTCTGACAAGGGAACAGAAAATCCTCCACAGTTACAGRGACTCTAAGGACTTCTTCTCTCATTTGTAATTTACTTCTTCCCTATAAACCCAGTCTGACCTTGTCTGTACAGTATTGTCCAGACCTTTCATTTGTCATATGGTATATGGCTTGGTAGTATAGCTTGTGTCTCAATGTCACTGAGTGTCTGGGGCTTGGGATTTTTTCACTGTTTTTTTCCCTCCACTTTATGACTTCAGTGGCTAAAGGAAAAGCAGCAAGAATGTGGATGTCAAAAAATGCCTGCATATCTTTGCAAAGGAATTAAAGTTTAGGAAGGCACAGTTAAAATTTCTCAACTGAAGTATTAAAAAAAACCCAAAAACTTGAAGGTCAAGTGGAGAAAAATTTTTTCCTACTTTTCTAGTGATCAGATGCAAATTAATTTTTGTTGCAATTTAGTTTAGAGGCAAATTAATCACAGAAAAGAATGGTTTGGATTTTTGTTGTTGTTGTTGTTCATTTTGTCTTGTTTTTAATTACAGAGACTGAGAACACAGAGACTGTAAGGTTTATTTGGTTTTCCGTTGTTTGCTTTTAAATGCAACTGAAGACTCAAGAATTTAAGTATGAATTCAAAACCAGCAAAATATCAACATGGAAAACTGATGTAAAGTACATTAGAATTGGATTGTACAGGTTGTTTTGTGCTGAGAACCAAATTCATTCCTTGTAACACTGTTATCTCAGTGAGGTATCATGATTTAGGTGTGCTGTAGTGACAAGTTCACTACTCCAACAATGCACAGTATTAGAACATTTCTTAACCATGAACTAAGAATGCTGAAGGTTTCTGAATTTTCTGTCAAAACTACAGAAAATACACAGCTTATTTTTTTCCTGGACTTGAACTTCAGAATCAGAAATTAGTTTACTAGGACAATAGTGAATTTGTTACTGCTTGAGAAGATATTTTAAACATTTATTTGTTGATGTGTGTTCATGTTTATTCCTGGTGTGCATACAGTGTGTACAGAGTGTAAGGTTTATTCCTGGTGTGCATACATATGTGTGTACAGAGTGTAAGATATTGTGTATGTGGATTTCTAGAATATGTCATCTGAACAGATGTTGTGATGAGAATCTACCAGAAACAATGTTTGTTGCAGTGACCAACTTTTAAAATTAAAATGCATCATCTACATGAAATATTCTGCCTTTCAGAAACCCTTCTTTCTGGGAATAGAATGAAACGATCTTTACATTTGTTGAAGAGTAAGGTTTTCTGAAGATATAGTAAGCTTGTGCCAATGGTCAATTTTACCTTTGTAAGGTCTTCTTCTTGGATCTGGAGTTATTACAGAGTGAGGAAAACCCAAAATCTGTGAAACTTCTCACCTAACTGCACAAGAACTGGGGAAAAAAACAGAGGAGTAAAACTGAGAAAGCACATGGATTGAGTTAGAGGCTTTTTAACATATAAAACAAAAGTTGTGCRTGCTAGCAAAGCAAAAAAATGAATCAATTCACTGTTTGATGGTGTTCAGCCCTCTCCAGCAGAGCAGGGCCYCATCAAAAATGGCAGCTYGGGAAGGCAAACTCCAAACATGCCCCTTTCCTCCTTCTTTCTCCCTGTGAGCGTGGTGTCACATGGTCTGGAACATCACTTTGGTCACTTGGGATCCCCTGTCCTGGCTGTGCCTCCTCCCACTCCCATCCCCTCCCCAACCTGGCCATAAGAGAAGCAGGAAAGGTCTCAGCTCCATGCAAGCCCAGCTCAGCAAAAATATCTCCATATTATCCACCAGCACAAACCCAAAACACAGCCCCACASCAGCCACTGGGAAGAAAACTACCTCTACCTCAGCCCAAAATGAGCACAACATGACATCCCAACTCGCCTTACCTGGACAATTCTCTGGCTACRAGTCAGATCTTGAATTCCCCAGGAGGCCATTCCTCTCTGTCTCTTTTCTGTACATATCCTTGAACTGATCAGCCACATCAGCAGCGTTAGGTRTGAAATAAGAAGCCTGACCTTTGGAATTGGCTCTCCCGACTGATCAGTTCAGCACTGATGTGCCTGGCATATTTTGACAGCGCTGGGAGTTGCATATGGGAATTGCACATGTCTAGATGGGAAAATATTTTAGTGAGAGGAAAATTCTATAGAGAGGGGCATGGTGGAGGGAGAATTTCCCTGAACAGTGAGATGTAGTTTAGCTGGTTATTTTCTGGCCATTCTTTAGTGMATAAAATCAGGTTATCTTCAGTATTGAATTGCCTATGCATCCAATGAGATCAGAGTCAAGTAAAAGAATGTCCTACAGACATGAAAAAAATCTAGGATGTAATATATATACTGAGCAGTACCAAAACCAGAAGACCAGAAATATCAGCAAGTTGTCAACTCCTACTGTCCCAATCCCTTTGAAGGCAGGAACTGAGGCTGTGTAAAAAAATCTTAGAAGATAATTTCTTTTTGATAAGTCTTTGTGTTTGTCGTGAAGATTTAATTGAGTCCGTGGTACAAATTGCACTTCCTGAGATGCTCTGTTTCATGTACATTTATGCTTTAATGTACTGAGGCATTTCTGCATTTTGTCATGGYTTCTTCCCAGACCAGCACCTAGGGCCTGACTCCCAGACTGCAGCAGCAAATCTGTGTTTTTCAGAGGCTGTGCCATCTTTGAGGAGCACATGTGACAAGTGTCTGAGCTTTAAAGAGGAATCTGGGCCCACCAGAAAACAAATGTAACACATGATGGATCAGAAATTCAAAATCTGTGGGTGGCTATTCTCACTAGCTCCTGTGGACCTCCTTACAGCCTGTGTCTCTTGGGGACCTGACCCCTGCACACATTCATATTCTCTGAATGTCCTAAGAGGACAGTTGTCTTTTCAGCTGGGGTTGGAAACACTCCAGCATATCTTTCACAAAGGAGAGAGTGCCCAGAGCTCTCACAACATACTTCTCATGAACTTTTTTTCTTTTTTTTTTTTTTACAAACATGTCTAGCTCATATTCTCTGAGTTAATCTGGGCACCTGGGAGACCCAACATAAGATCTGAGAAATGCAATCATATATTCTCAAGCTTCAAAGGTCCCACATGTCTTTTGTCATGGGTTGTTATTTTTCTGTTAGAACCGCAGAGCAGCATCCCCTTTTGTTATGGACAGCAGCATCTCCTTTCCATGGATGTGCTACCCTGTCCAGCAGATGCAAAACCCCAGGGTGCAAAACCCCACTCCCTAAACAAGGTAAATCATTAGCTTTGGGAATAGTGAGGATGACAAAAAATGGCAGGAACACTGGGRTCACCTCCCAGGCCAGGAGAATGCTGCACCATTTCTGCCATGAGAGCAGTGGGGAGCTGTGTCACGGCCAGCACAGGGCCGTGGAGCAGCAGGTCCAGCAGAAAGGGTGACAACCTGCAAGTTAGTAGAGTTTGCTGTGAAATGACATTACCACTGTTTTGATGAGGAAAAGGCTTTTGCTTAAGTTATCAATCTTAAATGGATCTGACAATAGTACTTGCCATCAGTGGAGGTTAAATAGCTTTCCATGGGAAGMTGGGATCAGCAGTCTGATGTGAAGTGAATTTCCCAGCTCAGCAGCAGARCTAGGAGCAGAATTAAAGTCCTCTGAATTACAGTGCATCCTTCTCTGGGCACTACTGGTGTGTCCCTCTCTGAGGTGTCGCACTCCTTCACCTTGATCTATGTGTGATCATACCCCTAAACCAAAGAAAAGCCATGTGACAAATGTCTGTGGGAAGAGCCTGTCCAAATGCTTCCAGCACATCCTGGCAAGGTTTATTACCATATGTATCCTGCTTGTTGGACAGCTAGCTAAGAAGGACTTTCTTGCAGTTAAAGTATGTGACACAGATGAAGCCAGATTAAAATTGCACCTCTGCTACCAATCTCCCTTCTGATGCTGGGCATGGCTCTTAATTTATCAGACCTACTAACCATACAGCAGGGAAAGCATCGTGCAGCCCTGGTGAAGAGAGCTATTTGTAACACCAGATACAAACAAATTCAGGTTATAAATTAATTTTGTTTCTATGGAACAATGAGATAGTTCTAGAAGTGCAAAATAGCAGAACTTCTCTTTACTTTTTACAGTCAAACAATTCAGTATTGTCCAAAATGTTCTGTGTCAAATCAGGCTGGAAATACTAACAAAGATTTTGCTGGACACGGGTAAGAATGTTGTTTATATTTATGTGGAGCAAAAGAAGAGTTTCTCATTGCATGGGACTGGAATTTTCACTCTTTCCTTTTGCCACATCTGAAATGTGGCAGCTCTGTACAAGTTCAGCAGCAAGCCAGACAGCAATGGACTGAGGTAAAAGCTACTTCATCCAGGTTGCTTAAAGGTATAGCAAGTTGTGAAAAGAAAACCATCATTACACTGGACTTCAGATCCTTAAACCATGTGCTTAAAAGATGATGTAGACCTCAAGKTGCAATATGCTTTTAACTATGCCAAACTGGCTGCTTTTCTGGCAAATACAAGACAAGGAACAGAGTTGCAGGKAATTAAAGCTAATTTTGGGCAGCAATATCTTTCTTGTCTGCATCTYCTCTGGCTGGTGGAATTAAGCATGAGGAGCCTTTTCACACTGGTGAGATCAGCCTGTGCCCTCAGAGTTATGTATGTTGTGGTATTGGAGTCTGCTGTGCCCCTTCAAAGGCTTCATGAGTTGTGTTTGATGGTATTTCTGAACGTTTGTGAAGGGAAGAAGAATTTTTAAATGCTATGAGACATTTTTTGCAAAATAATGGCTGGGAAATGTCTGCRTGTCTGTGGGTACAGGTGGTTCTTTGCCTCTTTCTGTGTGGAAAGGAGAGTTAGGTACTTCTGTCTCTGCCTGTATGTCCCTCTCACTGATAATGAGGGGCCTTCAACAGGCAGCAATGAGTTCTACTATATTCATTCTTCACTTTTATATTCTTCTGACTTTTACAGGTGTTCTTTGAAAAATTGCATTAGGGATTTTATGATATTTAGAGCTGTCAGGGTTCTTATATCCTCTCATCTCTGAGGCTGGGCAATTGCTGCACAAACATAAAAATAAGGTGAGAAGGTCACTGTTTCCTTCCATGTTCTCTGACAATAGTTTCCTTCTTGCTGTCCTCTTTATCTCCCCYTTCATCACACTGTTCCTTCTACCCCAGAGCTTAATCACACTATCAAATACACCCAGATTACAGGCTTTTTTTAGGTCTCAGCTCTAGCAGAACCTTAGATATCATGTTTTAGAAAGGATGCTTTCTGTTAACACATCCCACTGGAGGTGTAACTTAGAGGTTGTTAATGGATTCACACTGTCTATACCGAGGTTGGCATTATTGATAGGTTAGGGATCCAAACCATTTCCTCTTTCTCAGCTGTTRTTCTTTCACAAAGTAAACCTGGGCATGCACCCTGGATACCAGATCTGATGTCCTCCAGCCGGGCTGTGTTCAGGTCATGTAGAAAACTGGGATCCTCAAACACTTCACAATACACCCCGTGAGGTACGTCTGGACAGAGGAACAGAAATTATAGCTAAAATATTAGCAGCACAGCTGATTGTAGTTTTTCCACGTTTTAACTTCAAGCCCATAAATTACTAGAAAATAAGTGCTTGCACTTGGAACTAGGGATTCCAACAGGTAAAAACCAGCTAATGACCTGCATGGCACAGCACACTGCAGGGAGGAATGAAGCCAGGGAAAAGTGGTCGAGTYACCACAGATTTGACCATGCCCAATCTGCAGAAAATGGGAGAGTTGCGCTCATGGCAAGTGGTGGTGCTCACTCTGCTGTTTCAGCCCCTTTTCCTCCCCAGGGACAAGCAGAGCAGCATCAGTGCTGCCCAGCATCTCCCTGCCCTGTGTTCCCCTTCCTGGCCACCTCTCCTTTCCCTGCTGCAATACAGGCTGGAAACAGCTTCTCCTCCAGGGCTTCCTGCAAAGCCTTGAGCCCGTGTGACACAGCCCTCCTGAGCGTTTAATGYGTAAACCTTTGCTCTTTTCCTGAACACCAAATTCAGAGCATTTCCAGAAGAGGCTGTTGTTAAAAGCAGTGATTTATCATTGGGACAAGAAAACACRGAGACTACTGAAAACCTGCATCCAGACATTGATTCCCTAAAAATGAAACTGTAGTCATTCAATAACTGAGAGCTCTGAATCATGCAGGAAAAATTAAACTATCTAGACCAAACTAAAAGAAATGGTCAGAATATTGCACTAGAGATTCAAGAAAAGGAAGATAACCTCCATCCTGCTGAAGAAATTGTCCAATAAAATGGTTTTTCCCCCCCTTCATCAAATATTCAAAACTGTTTACCAAATATGTGTATTTTCTCCAATAAAACCGTGGTGTGAGTTAAGCTTGTGAGCAGATGGTTGTAAGTACATAAAATTTAAAATCTGAAATTCAAGATGGTGTGAGCAGATATATAAATCATATGATATGTTTTTCTGATTGGATGAGCAAACCACAACTCTTAAAACCAGACTTCCATTGCAAATAGCAGCATTTTGTGAAATTCACCTTCTGTTAGAATTTTTTAATAGTTGTCTAAAATTAGCTGTTCCCAGGAACAGCCCAGCCAGCAAACTCATTAACTAAAATAACTGCAGAAAACAAACACAGAGTGGGGGCTAACCTAGTCAGTGAGACCTTGTTTTATAAATTTGAGTAAATATTAGTAGAGCATTTAAAACAGTTTGTCCAGCTCTATCAAAAGTTCATGTGTGTTAYGATTGTGGAGGGAAAATAAAATAAATTTTAAAAACCGCACACAAATCTTCTCAATGTAAGAAAACACAACTGAGAAAAGCATAGCCTCATGAATAACATTGACAAGTCAAATAATGAAATGTATATTCTTTTCACACAAGACMATGCTCACAAAAATTTCTCCAGCTTTGTGCAAAGCATTGAATATTTTGCTGAGACTGTAGAGCTAACTGGATTATTATCTTGAATTTCAGACACTTGCCTGATAAYTTATACCAAGTGTTATCTGACTGGAAAAAAAAAGAAAAAAAGAAAAATAACCCCAAATTTCTGCCCTCCTGTTCTCCCCTCTCTCCACCATCAAGCCCTCTACTACTTTATCTCAATTCTACAGTTTAAATTCATCAAACTTTGTGTGTAGCTATTGTAGATGGCAGGGACATTTTCGTCATAAAATTTAAAAATCAGAAATCTATCTTCTGCCACAAGGGCATCCAACTTCCATAAGGAAATTTTATTTTAACATAAAGACATGTGGTTAAGGTAAGAACTGTGGTGTAAAAAATCAGGGTTCATAATCTGGATTTTTATGCACCAGCAATTATATGTAGACCACAGTGTTGRCAGAATTTCATTGGTTTAGGTGATATAGTAAGAATATCATATGTATTATACTTACCACTGAGGTTAAAGACACAAATCCCATTCAGGGTTTTCTAAGGTGCTGTGGTAAAGTAGGAGAATCCAAGACATTACTGTTTATGGTGACATTTCTTACCCCTACTTTTAGAAGTATTGTTTCAATGTGGGGCAAAACACACTGACACTTTCTGTAAGGGAAATTTCCGTCACTCTCAAAGTGAGCTTAGAAATGCTTTGGCACACACCTGATACCTTTCAGCAGGTCTCCACGTTTCTCCTGGAACTGGTTCCTCTCAGATAAAAAACAAATGAATAAAGCAGCTTCTCTCAAGGCTGGAGAAGAGATAAGAGCTCTCAGGATCAGKCATGAAAAAGGTGTATCAGGTAGGCCTAAAATTAGAGGCTCTTATCTCCAAAGACAGCCYTGGTATACAGATGTGTGAGGATTTAGACATCCATCTAAAGTAAATGAGTAACTTCGCATGAATTTCAATTTATGCTAAGGTCTAAAAATGTTATTTAATTTTATTTTGTGTATGTTTTTAAAATTAAATCACCCTGTTTCACTCTATCCTTTGACCTTATCTCAGCTGGGTCAGAGTAAAGGTCCTTGTTATTTTGTGACTCCAAATACGATGTTTGACTTGCTTGTTAATCCCTGCTTCACAAGAGGAGTTCAGCTGRCCATAGCCATTGTCCTGCCTCTAGGTGAAGAAAGGGCTGATAAAAAAGTTGTGCAGTGATGGGAGGCTGTAATAAGAACATTATTGTTGATGTTTTTTATAATGATTCTTCTTGTGTAAAGATTTTCATCTCACTCTTTCCTTGGGAAGTAATCCAACAAGTGAAGTGTGTAAAAATCCCTGGACAAAACAGTGGCAGTAACTGGTAGAGTATCATCYATCAGTCATGTTTCCTGGGTTAAAATTCCCAGCCCAAATTCTTCCCCTAGGCTTGAAACTGGAGWGGTCAGCACCAGAGAGTCTTTGTTTTGTCATGGGAATGTGGTTGTTTTTCAGTTCAAAGATATGTTGAATGAACATGGGTTGGCTGTGTGCACCTGTGAAAGTGTATGAACACTGAGCTAAACATAAACACACTAAAACAGGGAACRTTACCACCATTTTTGTACCTAACCACCCGCAGAAATGGTATAGCCAGTGCTAGTAACAGAACACAAGCCTTCTATTGATGGGGCCAGATCCAAATCCTACCCCTGTAGACTTGCTATTAGCTTGCTATGAGAACTTCTTTTGTGAGGTTGAGCATGCTACCAGATTTTTCCCATTATGGTGTCAGTTTAAATGTGGGATAACAGCAAATGCCTTGAAAACATGGGTCAAAAGTAGAGGACCCAGAACTGCAAACACCACACAGATGAGCCATTGCTGATCACTGAAGCAGCACAGCTTCAAGAGCTGCAATAGGAYGGCATTCACTGAAGGAAAAAAAAGTGTCAAGTGAGTGAGGGACAAAAGAGATCCCAGGCAAGCAAGAGGAGAAGACAGCTGCCTCAAACTGGGAACACAACATCCCCCTGCCATCTTTGGGCAGCAAATGGASGCTGAGAGTTGGGCACAGTCTAGGAAACCAACACTTTATAACAGGATATGTTCTCAGATGTGGCAGTGGGAAACCCTTTTAAAGAACTTGATCCCTTTAACCTGTATATTAAGACCACCAAGGGCTATAGTCCTCAGCACAAACTGCAGTGACATGAGCTCTATGCCACTGTGTACTTGTACTTAATTTAGGATTGATTGTTAAGCATTAACTTTGTTGAATATGCAGTGACAATAATTGTTAATGAGTAGGAATAAACCATTAAAATAATACKTATTGTTAATGAACATCAATCTGGTGGAGTTCTGCTTTAAAGTTTAAATTGATTTGATTGATCAGTCTTCTAAATATTCCCATCACATCAGTCTCCTGCTCCCTGAGATAGAGCTATGTATACACATACACATATTCTGACATATGTATATATATATATATATATATATTCAATTGCAACATGTAAATGTCAAAAACAGAAGTGTTAAACATATCGTACAAAAAAAAAAGTGAGAATGATAATAATTCCAATTTATTGAGGAGCTTGTTAAGTATCTGTGACTAAACTGCTAGGAATATAAATAATTATCTTTATCTGAGGTAAATCTTTTAATCGGGAGATGCATAGCATACAGTCTGATCACCAGAATTTTTTTTCCATGGTAGAATACAGAAACATTCTGGGCCCTTACAATTAAATATTTCAGATTGTGTCAAGCTAGACTGTTAGGGATATTGCTACTGAGTAGTCKTTGTTCAGCACCCTCAATAAATAAAATAATTGTGTTTGYATTACAAGTGRCCAGTTTGTCTGACTTCTCTTTCAWSACAATCTCAACAWGSCACAATTACATGATTTAATTACATTGCACAATGGTCAGAATAGAGCAAAACATGGTAAGTTTAGTTTGCCACATTCATTGACATGTATTAAGTTCCTGATCCTATGATCTTGTATTGGTGTATCTATAATGTTCTCTAGAAATCATGTATGCTGGAATTAAGACTTTCATGGGGATTCCAGACTTAATAAGTGAATTTTTCCAGAATGGAGGCATGATGCCAAGACACCTGACCAGCTCAGCACATCAGACTGGCTGCTCTTTGCTGGGTAAGAAACTGGCTGATGGCCAGGCCCAGAGGGTGGTGGTGAGTGGTGCCACATTCAGCTGGCAGTCAGTCACTGTGGTGTCCCCTGGCATCAGTGCTGGGGACAGCCCTTCCTTATCACTGATCTGATCAAGTGTACCCTCAATCTGTTTGCAGATAACACCAGGCTGGGTGGGAGTGTAGATCTGCTGGAGGGCAGGAAGGCTCTGCAGAGGRGTCTGGGCAGGCTGGATCCATGGCCTAAGGCCAGAGTTGTGAGGGGCAACAAGGGGAAGTTCTGGGTGCTTCTCTTGGGTCACAACAACCCCTRCAGCTCCAGGCTGGGGACAGAGTGTCTAAAAAGCTGCCAAGTGGGAAAGGACCTGGGGGTGCTCGTGGTGCCCAGGTGGCCAAGGAGGCAGAGGACATCATGGCTTGTGTCAGCAATGGTGTGGCCCACGGTGCCAGGGCAGTGACTGTGCTGGGCAGTGTGAGGTGACACCTTGAATCTTGGGTTCAGCTCTGGGTGCCCCAGTACGAGAGAGACATTGAGGGGCTGGAGTGTGTCCAGGAAAGGGAATCTAGCTGGGGAAGAGTCTGGAGCACCAGGAGCAGCTGAAGGAGTTGTGGAGGCTCAGCCTGGAGAAAAGGAGGCTCAGGGGGGAGCTTCTCACTCTCTACAGGAGGGTGCAGCCAGGCAAGTCAGGCTCTGCTTCAGGGAACAATTGGCAGAACAAGAGGAAATGGCCCCAAGTTACACCACAGGAGATTTGGATTAGATACTATGGAAAATTTCTTCACCAAGATGATTTTCAACCACCCAAGCAGGCTGCCCAGGGTTTTGGTGGAGTCTGCATCTGTGGAGATATTTGAGAGTCTGGTAGATGTGGCACTTAGGGATTTGGCTTAGTGGTGGGCTTAGTTGTGTTAGAAATGCAGTTCATCTCAATGATCTTAAGGGTCTTTTCTAACCTAAATTWTTCTGATTCTGTGTTGAGCTAATCATATAGACTCTGTATAGATTTGCTTTGCAAAAAGATCTGCTGAAAGTGTTTCACCTGGTTCATTCTAGAAAGAGATGATCTCTTTCTCTGAAGTCCCAGACACTCCCTAGAAAATTGTCTCTGGAAGTTTTGGACACATTCAGGTAATTTCCTACCAAGCCGATGTGAAGATTATAACCTTTGGAGCAAAATGGATATTTTACCAGTGAGCACTTTACTGGCCAATATTCTCACTGGACAATCATTTGTCTTGTCTATGTGAAACACTGGTTTCTCCAAATATAAAGAAATATAAGTGAGCTTCAAAACGAAAATGGTTTTCCCTGTGTTTTTTTTTTTTTCAATTCCTGCTTGCTTTCAGAAATCTGAGGCAGGAGACCAGATTTTTGTTTCGCAGTTCACAGAAGCATTCTTGTTGATACAAGGGACAAAGCAGGTGATTTACTGGTTAAGAAACTTCCAGCTTCTCAGTTGAGAGCAAACTGCCGTTTTCTTCTGCTCTCATTCTGCTCTAACCATTTGTTATGAGGTGCACATCACATTGCTTGCAATCCATTGATAACTTCCTTATCACTCTCAGATGGGAGTTCAAAGGATTAATTTTCCATGCTATGGGTACTTTTGGATTCATGGGAGAGAGTCTGGAGTTGTAGAACATCAAATCCAGGGTAAAATTAGAGACTATATGGGCCAAATTCTACCACTGCTGATGGATACAATTTGGATGCCATAGTCTTCTGCCCAAAAGAGAATCAGTGCAGAAAATGGCCCGGGTTTCCTTTGGAATAATAAATGGCTCATCCAAAGCATTCACATCTGTGAGCTGATGTCTAGCCATGCTTTTGAACCTAAGCATGAGACCACGAGTACAATGAGAACGTATCAGACCTGTTCATGCTTTGTGGGCTGTACRTGTGCCTGGTGACCAACTCTCAAGGATTCATTGTAGGTCCAAATTTTAGACTCACTGGCACAAATGTTTCTGACTTCAGTACAACATGTCTGATAACGAAAGCCTTGCARAAAAAATTAGACAACTGTGAACTGGATAATTGAAGATTTCGTCTGTGAGTGTTTGAGATAAGGAGTGCAATAATAAAATTTGTCTGAATGTATTAAGTAGACTTGCTGCAGTTTATGCCTAATCATATATTTAGCAACATTTGCAAACAAGATCAGCAATTACACAGCTAAATGAAACCAGCACGTGTCTGGCTAAGCCATAGTTTATACGTAAAGAAAAACAGTCTAAGATATTTTGATTCAACTGAAGTGCAGTTAGAAAAAGGATGCAAGAAAGGAATGCTATGAATATCATATCACCAGAGCAGTCAAATTATCTGGCTTGTTGATAGATAAAATACTTTTAATGCATTTTCTATTTGGCATACAAATTTTCTGTTAAGTGAATTTTAATCTTGACAGGTGCACGATAGTCTTATTTTCCTTGATGTTGAAATGGTGAAAGCAAAATTTACAGCTGAGGAAAATACCTTTGTCTTTTAAGAATCTAGTAGAGAATCCTTTGGTGCAATAGCCATAAGACCCAAAAAGATAAACGTAGGAGACAAACAAGTGTAGATCATCTACATGAAAAACTGGAGATTGTGGAATAGTTTGAAAAAATAAAGATAGAAAGAASAGCATAGCTGTAAGCCCCTCTAGGTGAGCTTTACTAGATGAGAGGCATCTCTTCTCTTTGAATATACACATGTTCCATAAAAACTTTTGTTAAACTTAAATTAAAAAAAAGATTGACTCCAGTGGGAAACAGATTTGAGTTTTCAAGGTACAAAACCTGCTTCAAATAAACATTCAGCCTGTTTTGTCCCTCCCAGTTGAACTTCTCCTCTAGGAGATTGTTCATTTGTGTTACAAGAAAACAAACTAAAAAGAAAAAGAAAAAGGAAAAAAAAAATCCTCCAGCCACACTTTTACTTTGGACTAATATTCACCTGTGTGAAACAGAGTATTTTTTTCTCTTCCCACATAGGAGAATGAC
The DNA here is from genome assembly GCA_002167245.1 of Sporophila hypoxantha. Taxonomy (NCBI): domain Eukaryota; kingdom Metazoa; phylum Chordata; class Aves; order Passeriformes; family Thraupidae; genus Sporophila; species Sporophila hypoxantha. Next base: position 4,495,688 of record NDFG01000256.1, on the reverse strand, counting down.
CAAGGACTGATTGACATCCTCAGCAGAATGCCAGCGTTTCAGCTACAGACTTGCAGACGTTCCTCTACTCCTCAGAGCCCCTGCCCTAGAGGCATTTGGCTGTCTTGCTTATTTGATTGTGGTCAGATAGGAAAACTGAGCTTTGATAGACAGCTGTTCTCCTGCTAGACACTAATAGATTTGATCTGTTTTGTTTGCCTGTGGGTTTTTTTTGTTTGTTGGGGGTTTTTTTGTTTGTTTGTTTTGGTTTTTTGTTTGGGCTTGTTGTCGTTGCTATTATGAGCTTAATTTTCCATATTTTATTTTGAAATGTTTATTATAATAAAGTTATAGACTGTTAAGTGCTTTGTAAACATTTGGTACTCATGAGATGRGAAAGGCCATTTCAATTTTTCATTGAATTTTGTAAGTTGAAAGGTGAGATTGTGGAATTCATTTGAGAGATACTCAACTTTCTGTGGTGCCAGCAAGCAGAATTGACAAAATATATAAAGAAAATATTTGATTCTTAAAAATTTTTAGCTCTGTGTRACAAACTGAACTCCCATTCTCGATTTTTTCYTTTTTTTAGCAGAAAATTTTTGTGATTACCGTGGCACTGTATATTTGAGGATGCTTATCTCAATTAGAAGATAGTTTCCTCCTTTATCTGCTGTTCTCAGTGCCTTGCTGTGAGACCAGAACCTGTGTAAAGCTTAGTGGTGCTTGCATAGAGAGGTGCAGAAAGATGGACTCCACTTTCTTTCGCTCCAATTCTGAAAAGAATTGGCTGAGTGCAAGTCACTGGAGACTCCAGGAGAGAATGAATATGGACACTAATACCTTTAGTTTCTTTGTATCAAAAATTAACCTTGTGGGTTTTTTGCAGTAAGTGACTACCTATGCAGATAGCATGAAAATTTTATTATAATACTGAAAAGATTCTGCAGATTCAATGAGTTACATTCTTGTCCAGATCCCTGGGACCTTGATTTTCACTTTGAATCCCACTGTGAGAACCATGGATTGTGGTAAGTTGTAGCCCTCTATTTTTCTCAGTGCTTCTTCATCAGCAGAGATTTCTTTTCTCTGAACTGCTTTTTTTTTTTTTTTTTTTTTTTAACAACTTATTAATAATCTGCACCAGTAAGGGAATGTGCATAGTCTGAAGTGACATTACGATCAAGTACCATTATTTTCAAAATGTGAGACTACTTCTCCTTTTAGGCTTGAATAAATCAATTTTAACCTTTCTGCAAAGTTGAGAGAGCTACAGGTGTGACAGTGAAAGAAGGGCACAGAGCAGTGCTTATGCCAAGATGATGCCTTATCCTCCACAGACCTGCTCTTGGTGTCATTGCTTGCCAGCTGTTGACTTGCTAACCGAGGCAAAATATCCTTATTAAATCCTACTTGGTTTTTCACTGCAATTACCAGCATAAGCAGGGCAAAAATGTTTTTTTGTCTTTCATTGCTGATTATCAGCATCATTGCAGTGCCTTTCCCATGGGTTCCCAAAGATGTAAGTAGAGTGTGCATTAAAGGATGGCCCTAGGAAAGAGATAACACTGGAATGCACTCTTTMAATATTAGCCCTTAAGACTTGACTTTCCTTTCTTACCTCAGCCACAGTAAATGCATAATAAAATGMAGGAAGCAGCCTGAGTTTCATACTCTTCCTCCTCGCTGCAGCTCTTTCACTGTCTCTTTCCTGCCTGTCTGACATTTGGGGAGCAGAGTAGCAAAATCCCATTTATTTCTGCATGGGTAAGGAATATTATTTACACTCTGTCTCAAGGGAGTTGTTCAAGTCACTGCATAAGGCATAGCGTGCATAGATGAATCCTGAATTGCCCATCACTCTCAAATAATATGAGGATGATCTATAAAAGTGCATATAAATCAAACGATGGAAATTCCCCAGGCTCCATACTCCATGGACCAGTCCTTGTAGTACAACAAAATTCCTGTGTCAAATATATCTGTCTCTGAGGTACAGTTGAAACTTTAAAGCATTAACATTCTAGTGGAATATGGTTATGAGGGGACAGACATGAGTACAGACAGATAAACCTCTGGAATAAGAAGATTTTTTTTTCTGAAATAAAATAGGTCAYGGATAATATATGGAGGAGGGGAAGCTCAGGTCATTTCTTCAGACAACATTTTTCTTCTTTTGTGTGGTGAAATATATTTATTTACACACAAAAAATCGTTCTTTAATGGGCCTGAGAAAAGCCTCTTGGCACACTGAGACCAATCTGTTTTCTATTAATTTTACTGCAAAAGGTCAAAACTATATCTATTAAGTATATTTATACAGGAAAGTGCTAGACACACTCGATTACATAATGAGATTGACATCCGTGTCTTGTAACATAATGATCTTGAGACACAGTCCTGGTGTAGCTCTGATCAAGTTAATAGAATTGACTTTGGACCCTTTTGTTTCTTCCAAGCTCTTAACCCAAAATGAATTGGGTTAATCTTTCAAGAAAGCTGTCTTAATTTTGGATGTTGTATTTGAGACTGTGGGCTGTGGTATCTGAGTTTCCTTTTGTCACCTGGTAAAAGGGATCGCTTAGACTTGTGTTTTGCTGAAATGTAGCTGCAATTTTTTTTACTTTTAGGTTTTTCTAAAGGCAGATTTTTTTGTGACATAAGAAGATTCTAGGCTAGAGAAACAATACAACTGTAAGGATGCAAAGGTCTTTGTTGAGCTCTGAAATAAAATAGATAAAATAATTCAATGGAAGCATTGTTTACTTGAAGGTTTTCCTCACCATTGGGCAGAGTACAAGATAACTCTCCTATTTACAGTGATGCATAAACTCAAAGATATCTTGATTATTATCTTTTGGGCAAGAAAAAATACTCTAATATTCTATTTCAGTCTAATCTAGTCTATTACTCTGATGTCCTTCAGAACTGGTACCCCATACTCCAGTTCTACAAATGGTACCAACCTTTGTTAAAATCCTTTGCCACGTGTTGGCACTTTAGGGTTTGTGCTCTCCTCCCACCAGCAACCAGGCATTTTACCCTGTGGGAGGCACTGAAATAATTTGCGACCCCAGGGTCACCTAGGTAAATGTATGACTTCTTAGGGACATTGAATATAATGTATTTTCACTATTTATCACAGCTAGTGAAATACCCAGATTCAACAATCTCTGATCATCTACCGGTTCTTAACTGGTTTCAAAATGCTGATTGTATGCACTGGGGAAAAAGAAACAAACCAAAAAAATAAACTGTTTTATCTATTAAATATGCAATGTTCCTTTTAGGACCAAGCTTTTTGAGTTTCTATAGYAAGGTTGAAGAAATAAGCCAAATTTAGCAAGAATGTGTTGAAGCTTTCATCTCACTTACATTTATCTATAGAAGAGCTGCAAATCCAGCCTTATCTTATTTAATMATTAATCTGGGATTCCTCTGTAGACAAGAGGGAGAATATAACATTTTCACAGAGTCATATATCTCATCTCAAAATAGAGTGAATTATCTTGTGGGGGTGCTGATTTCTCTCCACCAAATGAACTAAAGGGTATGTCATTGTTTGCTTAAAATGAGGCAAAAATAATTTTAGAAGTTAAAATGTTGTGAACACAAATTCAAGACAAAAGTTTTAAAAAGTAGAAGACACTTGAACTCCCCAAGACTTAAATGTTGCAGCAAACTTTCTTGGTGACTTGAACTCCTGCATCCCCAGTCCCTCTGAAAGCCCCACCATTCACAATCAGCCAGGTGTCCAAATCTACACACACAGAGGTTGRAGTTAATTTCTAGGAATTTAAGAGCTTGCTTTCACTGGGATTTAAGGACATAACCATGAGTGCTCTCCTTAGATTTTACTTTTTTTGGTATTGTGACTGCTTCAGAGAAGCAAGCCAAATACCAGATTTTGGGTGYTAGATCCTAGCTTTGGCCTCCTGGAATAACCAACCCAGTGCTGCARAGCTGCAGCTGGGACACAGGACTGGGCTTAAGGAGGTTCTTGAYTAATCCTCCATAGATGCAATCATGCTCTGGATTTACCCAGAGATAAAAGTTTCCAAAGTTCTCTGATAAATTCCATTAAGAATTCCATATTGCTGTTAGTTGCCAAAGGACACAAAAAATTCGCAACATCTGAGAGTTCACTCCCAAGTCAGGGGCTTGCAAGTGCAAAGAAAACTCTAAAAGGTTATTTTCATAAAACAAAGGAAGCGAGTTAAATGTTTCCTGCACGTAATTGAAAAATTGTCTCAGCAATAAAAGATACAGAACAGGGGAAGCAATGGCATGTAAACAACCAATCAACTTGAGACATGGTCTATCTTCATCCAACAATAATGCCTGGACTGTTAAATCTCTCTTGAAGGTGCTTTATTTTCCTTTACAGCACTGCACTRTATTTTGCCTTCTATATCTGGCACTGAAAACACATTCTTCTTTTCCTTCTGATAAAATGATGGAGTTTACTGGGTTTCATACTAATACAGAAAGAAATGAAACAGCAATACCACCTAAGTGGGAAGGAYTTTGCAGTACCAGGACATTCATCTGGGTCTGTAAATACCAGTTAATAAATACTGCACTATAAACTGAGATACATGACCAATACTGCAATGGTTTATGTAATAATAAAAGATAGATAGATAGATAGGTAGATAGATAGATAGATAGATAGATAGATAGATAGATAGATAGATAGATAGATAGATAGATAGATAGACAGACAGACAAATTGGAAGAAAAAGACTTCATCCCTGTCACTTCTAAGTCTCACAGTCAGATGCTGAGACACACAGGGATACCTGAGCTTCCATTAGCCTGCAAATTATTAAATATTTTTGACAGAAAATGCTATTACATTAACTCCTACTAGCCTGAGAAGGTTTAACTCATCTTGGAGAGCTGATGGCATGATTTTCAAACATTAAGAATACTCTTCAGTGTGGTTCATAAACTTAGAAATTGATTTTGAAGTCACTCATCTCTTTGGAAATATGAAGACTTTTCATCATATTTCCCAAAAAGAACAATGTTGTGTCAGCCCAGTTAACTTCCTCAGRACAGCCCAGCATGAAAGCAGATTTTCTGTGGGCTTCCAGTAATGTCAGGGATGGACATATTAACAGTGTGATACAGATTGTTCCAGAAGAAATCCTATTTTATGACATTTTTCTCCTTAAAATAATTGTCAAGATTATTAAAAATTATAATATTATTAGATTTTTGTGGATTTTTTTCAGGAATCTGAGGCTACACAACAAGAGGTAGGACTCAAAGTACAGTAAATGTAGGGAACTCTTCTGCATGTTAAGTTGCTTGGTATGAGTGCTGGAAGGACTCAGTCCAATCCCCTTCCCACTGAAATCAGAAAATGATGGACATCACCCTCTAAGCACAATTGTTAATTGACATATGTTTTATCCTGTTAATATACAAATACAGAAGATTAATACATTGGAGAACCTTAGAGTTCCTTATAGCCTTTTTTTTAAACAAAGTACTTGAAAATTTAAAAAAATCCAGCTTATTTGGAAACACAAATATTGATTCTTTCACTGAAAATTATKAAATCTTTTGAACAAATCAGAAACCTCTACTACATTCAACCGGGTTTCCTTTTGTGGAAAATTTGTTTTTTTCATCTAAACTATTTTTTGTTTGGCTTTTTGGTTGTTTTTGTTTRTTTCTTTGTTTTTAAAGAAAAACTGTCAGAAAATTTAGAGGCAATATTTCTCTCTCCCTTGCCAGGTTTTGYCTTGTGCTTGCAATCAGTGATCTGACATCTGAAATCTGTGTTACTTTTCCTTCAGAATATTCTTTGTTTAACTACAACACACCATGCACACACTGCTAAATCTCCTCTTCAGGTACCTGATCTTAYCCTGTGCCTGCATTGCTTTTTTTCTTTCCCCCACCTTGTGCTTATAAATGTATCTTTAAAGCCCACTATCTATCATTTGYTCTGAAAACTAACTAACTGTTTGCACATTTGCTTTCCAGATGTTGCTGCCAACAAATTATTCCCCRGTGATTTAAGCTTGAATTTCACCCATTACTGTTTAGCTTATAGGACATATTCCTGGAACTAAAAAGATTTTCAGCTTCAGTTTGTATTCCTTCCCTCAGGAAAACTCAAAAGAAAATAGTAAATTTCACCCCAAAACAGACCATATGAAAGGCTGAAATTCAAAAAATGTCTTTGAAATATACAATTAAATAAAATAATGCACTGTGCCATTTTGTCATAGTATCTAAAAGGGGATATGATGCTTAATAGAAGGCAGATCTCCCCTAAAAAATCAATCTTACTATAAAAGCAACACCAAGTCAATTACAGTGGTCTTGATACTAAAATAAAACATTCCTAAAGTGTATCACTATATGAAATGTCAAGGGGTTTTTTTGCACATGGCATTTTTCTACCAATTTTCCTAATYTCAGCTGTAGAGTAAGGATCTCACTTATTCCTGCCTGGGTAACTAAATCAGTACTAAACTGAGTGTACCAGAACTCATGAAGTTTCTACCTCCCCCTGTCTAAATTGAGAACTTCAAAAATCTTTTTCCAGGTGCTGCCCAGTCCTTTTAGGTCTCAAATTGGCAGAGCTCTTGCTCCGTTTCTTTGGCCATATTATACCTCTAACATGGAATTTGCCTGCATTGAGGCAAGGCAGAAGTGGAAAGRGCAGTTTGAACCCAATGTACATTTCTCTTTATCTCCTTCTCTTATTCCCGAATTGCTTTGCATCACCCAGAAGATGTTTTGGCATTTGGTTTGGGATTTGGGTTGCTTGTTTGTATTTTTTCTTTAATCAGCAGTATCATATGGACTATTACTGTGCAGCAGATGAGGTAACTTAGGACAGAAATAAAGCGCAGCCCTCACATAGTTAAYGCTATTTCAGGGATCTATGTGTAAAAATCAATTTTAGTTATTCACAACCTTTTTTCTTCTTTCCTCACTCAATTACCTTATTGACCACTTATTTATAAACTAAAAAAGACACATATTCTCCCTGTCTGTTCCATGGAGGAAACAAAAAATTTAATCCTGATGTTGGTGGAATTCTACCAAGGGAAAATTTGGCTCAAATGTTCCTGAATAATATCATTGAATGAAAATAGATTTTACTTTGGCTTAGTTATTCATTTTACCTCATTTTATTCTTAAAATGTATGTTTGCACATAATCTCACCAGATGCAGATGTCTGGTCCTGASTGTTAAAATTCAAGCAAATTATTATTTCACATATGCATAATAATATTGAAAACCAATAACATTTAACATGGTTGCATAATTTTGATACAATTAAGTCCTCACTTATGAGAAGTAAGGATGGGGAAAGTATATTTTWAAGTAAGGTACTGGGCAATTAAATAAGTATGTAAATTAAACATTTTTAAAAGTTATTTTTCCCAGAAAAGAAAAGTGGGTTGGTTTCATAACTGCTAAACACCATTACCTGCTATTGAGTTCCACTGCAGAGAGTGGATTAACAGCTGTTGTCAGAAATTGTTGGTGTAATGGAATTATTTATGGTGTCATCTGTTTAATTCTTGTGGGAGATGTTCACACAGTCTGTCAATGAAGTGCATGAATACAGCTAAAGCATGGTTTATTGACTATTCCAAATTATTTCATTTTATGTATGGTAAAACAGGCAAATTTGAAAGTGTTTGCCTTATCTGGCTTCTGCAAGTTTATCTAATGAATGTTAGAGTGGTTTTGAAATATGGCTTTTCCTTTTTCTACCTCTGATCAGACTTCCTTGGTACCACTGCTGGCTTTGCACAGAAGTTCACATTTAACAAATACAACAGAACACTTTTATTACAAAGAGCACTACCTTGTAAAGATTGACAGAGATTAATTCTAGTCCACTCATTCTCATCTGGTGCTTCAAAAAATTTTGGGATAAAACCGTTTGTCTCTGTGTGTTCTTATTTTTCATTTCTCTGCAGCTCTGCCATTGTCTCTCTTGGCTGGGGCTAGAAGCAGAATTGCAGAAATGCCACCAGAAAGGCTGTGCTACTGGGGAATAGATGAGGCATGTTGTTTCAGATTTAATTAGAAAAGTTTTGTACAGATTTGCTCTGTAGGCCACATTTCAACATTAAAGTTGAGGGCAGCTGATGCCATCTGCTCCATTTAATGCAAATTCAATGCAGCCCTTCGGCTCTTGGCAACTTACCAATCTGGTCCTCAAATTATTTGGGCAAAGTATGACCACCCCTGCTGTAACGAGTGCCCCTGTTTTCTCCCCCCTCCTGCCTGAGCAGTGATGGATTTTTTTGTGCCTCTCTGGCTGGTCATGTATGATTTCGAGGAAAAAGATGGTTTCTATCAATCAAAAAACAACACTCATCATTAGTCTTCTGGGACACATGCTGCAAACCCTTAGGACCAGCTTTTCAAAGGAAGAGAATATTGTTTCTGATGTGAAGTTGATGGATGTTTCATGTACTGTGTGTGACAAAGACACAAGAATTTCCAAGAGCAGAGGATCCTCCCAAACCTGTCTTAGCTGCTTTATGTGATCCAGGCTTTAAAGAACATCTATGCCTCACTTCTTAATGGGTGCCAATGCTGGAAAATACAAAGAGATGCCCAGGAGAAAAAGTTGTTGTTAGAAAGTAATTATTTGTCATGTTATCTGTCCAATTCAGAAGGGAACTGCCAGGGAGCAGGGGTCTGGCTTTTATGTGACTTAGCAAAGCAGTACAGAGAGCTATGGAGGAGTGGAAATTACCAATGAAGTAAAAAACCAATAATCATTATTACCTTTTTCTAATTTAGGCACTATACAACTATGTAKAAACTGTCATAAAAATACATTTGATCAGAAGAGCAATTTCTAAAATCCTCTTTAACAARCTGACATATATCAAAAGAAAACCTACCAAAAAGCAACAACAACAAAACAAAAAAAAAACAAAAAAAAAACCAAAAAACCAACAAAGAAACAATCAAAAAGCCAAAACAACAAAAAACAAACAAACAAACAAGAACACAAAAAAACACAGATATACTCTTATCAGTGTGTTTGGTTTTAGAGCTGCCTTAGTAGATCAAACAGATAATTTTGTTTCACAGGAGGAGGTAGGAGACAAAGGGAGTCCAGGCGATTTTCCTCAGGTCACTTGGGAAATTTAATTCAGACTGAGGGAACAGTCTGTGGGAACAGAACTGAGGGAACATATCCATGTGTCCCATTGCCAAGCTAATGCTCAAGCTACTGTTTGTGTTCATCATGGAAATACTACATCAAAAATACGACACTCATTCTGCCACAGGTGCAATATGTCTCAAGAATAATTGCACACTTGATACTTAAGAGAGGAGAAATTGAATGCATTAAAGAAACAAAATGGAGGGAGAAAGAGGGGAAGGAACASAGTGAGTAGGATGCAATTATTCTGCTACCTGTGACTCTCTTTTTGATGCGCTGTCATGCCTCGAGATCTGTATTTCCTCATGTTTGTAGAAATCCACTCCACAGCACTCTGGCAGGGACACAGCTGCACCAGTTACAGTGGCTTCAGGTTTCAGAAAGAGGACAATGCCAAACTCTTTATTGTGGCAAAAATTAAATGAGGAATAAGAATAATAAACCCTAAATTTTTCTATTCATGTCTTTGTTCTAGCAAAAATTAAATAAGAAATAAAGATAACAAAAGGCAAAATTATCTATCCGTCTCTTTGTCTGTTTACTCCTTTCTTGCTTTATTTACTTGTTTGCTTGTTCGCTTGCTGTGGATAGGGACAGGCTGGATATTTGGAAATCATGCTTTGTCAGAAGGTAGAAAACCCCTGGGCCAGGGTATCCAGAGGGGTTTGTTACTCCCTGTCCTTAAAAGTTTTATCATTCTCCTAGGAAAAGGCATCTGTGATCAAATCTAGCGAGGAAAACAATCCCTATATGAGAAGAAATTTCAAGAAGAGCCTCCAGAGGTCTATAGTTTCTGAAGTTTTGTAATTCTTTMAGACATTATTCATGGGGCCTCAGCTTTTATTGGGAACTCCAAATATTATGTTGGAACCTCTGGAGCTGGAAAGCTTAGCAACTTCAAGGGTCTTCACATAACTAAAAAATTTCCAGTTTAGGTACCTCTAAGAAAGTCAGTAACAGCCCTGTTAATAATCCCTGAATACTAACAGACCCTTCTGAGACATAATTTATATGTCTTTGAGACATAATTTAGATTGCCACTTTAAAACGAGATAAACCTTACAACAGAAGAACCCTTTCTATTCTTTGACCAGAGAGAAGTTATAGGAGGAGTAGATGAAACAAAAACCTCTACAGTGCAGCTGCCTACACTGAGTTAGAAGAAAAGGGGTCTTCACCGAAACTGGTACAAATTTTTTAGTCATATCGATTTTTCCTTTTGGCAGAACAAACGTGATTTCTCAGTATACATATTAGTCTTAGGTTAATATACTGGTACTAGTTTTCTTGATTACACTGAGTTTTGGATGAGGGCCTAATTCAAAATGCTTCTCTTTGGAAAGATTGCCGAAGAAACAAGCATCATTAGGGATGATACACTAGGTGAGGGAGATGGGGAATTTAGTTGATTGTTTCAACTGTGAGGTACCCAGAAATATAGTACGTTATGAGGTTGCTCTTTCTGCTTTGATATATTGTGTTTGTCAGTGGTGCCTGCCACAGTCAGATAGGCACCTCTTCTTGTTTTGCAAATGTAACTGTCTCAATAAGGATAATTAAATAAAACCCCTGAGGTCCCATGTACCACAGTTTCTATTTCTTTCTTTCTGTTCTAGCCCATGAAGTGGAGGGGGGAAGGSTACCAGCTCATTACTTCACAGTTTACATTTGGGAGGGTTGTCACTGCATCCATTCAATGCACTGTACTCTACTTACAAGGCTCAAATCTAAAACCCTCCAAGACTGTCCTCATCTTAGGGGATTTATGGGGTACACAGGATGAGTGAAAAGCCTTTGTTTTTGGGAGATTTCTGGAGGCATTTGAACTGACTTTGCACCCACTTCCATCAATTCAGTCACTCTTGTTTCTGAAAGGTGAATGTGCACACTWAAAACTGTGTTTCAGGAGTTAGACTATGAATGAAACTAAATAAATCAAAGCTTGTAAAAAAAGGAATTTACTTACCAGAAAAATTTTCTACAACAACTTAAAGAGTTTTCCCCCTGAAACAACAAATAAAGGACAATCAGGAATACACCGTGCATGTTACTTTCTTCTATGTGTTAATTGCTTGTTTCACTATGAATATTTTAAGTGACTGCATTGAAACTAAATTTAAAAAAAGAAAAAGAAAATTATGTCCTGGTTGGTGTAAGTCACCTGGGATGACCAGTATGCTAAATTTTTAATAAGAAGATGAAGCGTTGAGTGATTTACTGCTAATCCCATTGCGTGAGCTGGAGGAGACTAAAGAACAAAGGTTTACCATCCCTTTGGAGATTTGTTTCATCTGCACATCAGCCTACAATTAATGGCCATTTAACTGTTGTTCTCCTGCTGGACATTGGTGGATTGATTCAGTAAATAAAAGTGACAGAGCAGTGTCCCATGGCAGTATAATAGAAACTGGCTGCACCTGTTATTTGCGAATCATTGCTTGCCAGGGCATTGACCTTTTCTAGTCTAGCTAAAACTAATAGGAGAAATTATGGGACTGATTAGTTAAATTTAATTATAAGAAGTTGTATGGCAGAATCTCAGTTCCTTGAAATTCATTGCAAACCACAGTGCTKTGTCAATAACACCAACTCCTCCCCTTTTCCTAACTAGTCTTTACCTTGTGGTAATGAAAGGTTGGTTAGTTAACACTCATCAAAGCAAAAAAGCAATGATTACCTACTCTAAGGGCTTTTTGGGAGGGAAAGATTACTTGTTAATGAGCAGTATGTGACATCAAAGTCTGCTGTGGCTTTCTCTTTTCTAGTGAATAAAGAGAAGGGAAGGATTATGCTGAGGGAAGAAAAACAAAACAAGACAAAAAACACTCAAACTCTAACCAAAACCCTAGAAAAATGATGCAAGCATGTGTTCTCTGCATCCCAATCCAGTAAGAAGACAGCTGCTGTCCAGTAACTAAGCATTTACAAATATTTAATGACAGGTTTGTCCTCTGTTTCAGCTGGCAGAGRTATGAGGAGAGGGATAGGGATCGAGAGGATAGAGGAAGTCAGAGCAGGGYGATTTAATTTCTTTATCCCTGCTGCTGTTACCAAAGGCAGCAGAGAAAGAAAACTGCAATGGATTTTACAGCTGGCCTAATACTCTGTTTCTTTCTTGAAACAAGCTGGCTACAAGGATGGATCCAAAGCTGGTCAGGAACTCAAACATGTGGCATGTGTTAACMGGGAATGAAACAGGGTTTGCAAGATGGTGGTCAGGACTGCAGGAACTGCATAAAACTATTTTCACTGTTGAAGTTGTCAGCAGTGCCTGAGSATTTTTCCAGAGTGCATCCCCATGTTTACTCAGTAATATTTTGATTTAAAAAAAAAAAAAAAAAGAGAGAGAGAGAAAACAGTAGACCTTCTTTCCATTCTTGAATTTATAAAATGTAAAMCCCAAATTCTTCTTCACCCCAACTTATCCTGGAAGGTAAGAAGAAAAAAAGCAAGACCCACTTAGGTGACAGGRTTACCAAAGGATGTACAGGCACTCTGTTAGCTTCTGCCCTGTGGAGCTAAGCTGCAGGAGCAAGGTAGGGACAGAGAAGCATGCCTATTGATTAAGACTAAGGAAATTGTGACATCCCCAGTGCCAGAATTTGGCTGGCTATGCTCACACTGTTCTCCAAAACCAGGAAAATGCAGGTGCAGGAAGGCTGATACAGGAGGCCAGCTGAAATAGGTGCAAAGCCTGGCTGGGATGGAAAGCACAGAATGAATCCTCCTATCCCCTGAGCTTCCTGGCAGGAAGCAGAGAGAACTGAATAAAAATGTGGCTGGAATCATTTGTTGCACAGCTCAAGCTCTTCACAGAAAGCCAGACATGTAAACATGTGGCTAACAATCCTAAAATTAATGYGCTGTGTTCAAATGGACCTCGAACAATTTGCTTTCATTCTGTCAGCATTTGCTTCTCTGAAAATAGAGGCAAAAAAGCAAGGGGGGAAAGGGGAAGAAAATAAGGATGAAAGTAAAGGATTAATAAAAGCCAAACACAACAGAGTGTGTCAGGCATCTTGAGAGGTCTCCAAACATCTGTCAGATGGTGCACATCAGACACAGTGTGTCGTGTAACTGGTATTGAAAACCATGGCAAAATCAGAAGTGGCATGGATGAGGCAAAAATACTTCCCAAGGAACATGAGTAAGCTGTGACTATCAGAGAGGGGGAAAAAAACCCAAAAAAATAAAGCAAAAAGTAGCCATACTTCTAACCTTGTATGTTTGGAAAAGCTGTAGTTTTTGGAAAGCTTGGCCACCTTAACCTCCTTGCTGACTGTCTGCTGTTGTTTAAATGCAGCGCAGAAGATACAGCTCTTACCTCCCTCTTGGCATCAGCTGTGCTGCCATGAACCAAATGCTGTGATGCATAAAATCCTGGAAAAAGGAAAAGTCTGGAAATCATGAAGCAATAACTCAGAATACTCCTCATGCAAGATAGGGCCCCCTGTGTGAGATGGCAATTTTCACAGAGATATCATAAGGGGCAGTCTGAGTAAAAAGGAGAAAATTTGTGAGAAGAGGAAGAACAGAAAGGTAACAAGATTTAGCCAAAGTCAYGCAGTAGGAGAGTAGTGGCACCAGAAATAAATCTCAGGTCTAAATATTTGGTTCAAGGTGCATCCAGTAAAATAATATTTCCTGGAAAAGCTTCTCCACTGTGAATTGGAGTAGATCCTCTCGTGGACAGTCTGTCAAATTCTGGTCAGTGTCTGCACCTGTGGAAAAAGMTAGGTTTGATATGCTGAAGTTATGYTGGAGGTACTGCAATTAACARTGAAGTTTTGACTACAAATCCAGACATTTCTTGCTAACTTGTTTTATTTTCCACATTCTCTGTTTGTCTGTGACTGCACATCTGCTCAAATATGGGACACTTGGGTTACATAGCAGATTATTCAAAACCACCTCCAAAACACARGAAAATTACTTTGCTTTTTCTGTGTCCCTCAGCTGTTCCTATTACTTCTTAAAAAAAAAAAAAATTATTCCTCATGTTAGACATGGTGCCCCTTGGGTGAGTAAAGGCTGGCGATCTTTAATTAAATTAATCAAAGCCAGGGACAGAATCTGTAGGGAATATTGGGAAAGCCTCTAGGTTAATTAATCAGACACAGAGAAGTAGTTTAGGCTCAAAACATAGCTGTTGTGCTTTCTTGAAACACAAACTGATAYGAGTAGAAATATTTTCAGTTGCTGTTTTTAAAGGGCAGTGAAAAAATGTTCCATTCAGTTCTTCAGCTCATACAAGGTCATAGATGATTTAACCTAGTGAAGGCAAACTACTTCTAATTTTAGTCTTAGCCTCTGTCCCCATTATTCCTCAAGTTCAATTCTTATTTCTTAATATATTTCCCCCCGTTTTTATTTTTTTCTTTCTTGTAAGTGCAAATTTACTACTCATGAAAGAAAGTAACTAATTACTCCTGGAGAAAAACAGGCRAAGTGATAAAAATTGCATCTTCTTTTGTCCCTGTGCAATTACAGAAATTGCACATTTCTGTCACTGTAAATAATCTACCATTTGCCCCAGGACCCGGAATCAGTCATGAGTGAGTGATTAAGGGCAGAACTTCAGCAGAGGCATTGGTGGTCTCTCTTGACCTTTTAAAGAAAATATGCCCAGTGAAATCCTCCTGCCTGTATACAAAAAATATCAGATGGGAGGCCTGCTAGACTTTTACAAGACCAGTGAAGAGAACTGACAGATTTGTTAGCAGCTCCTGTTTGGGTGRGTTTTTTCTCTCAACATTGTCTCTCTACAGCCTTTTTCATTGCTATTAGTCTCTCTTTCACCCCATAATTACTAACACAGTCGAACAAGCCCTTTTTTTCCAACTTAGTAWCTTAGAGAAATATCCACAAATACCTTAGGTGGGATTTCATTTTTTATTTTAGATGTGACCATGTCCAGGTCTTGGGGTTTGCAGAAGAATGAGGTAGGCCTGGCAAGGCAGTTTAGCACCATGACACAGAAGKCTGGTCACCTCATTTTCGCAGAATTCCTATTTTCTTTACATTAATTTTCTACTGTAATCTTTTTAGTTCTGTCTCTTCTATATGATGTTTTATACTTTGCATATGCCTCTTTCTTGCCCTTGATTGCTTTTTGCCCACTCCTATTCATTCAAATTAGCCTTTTTTACTTCCAGCATATTTATTGCTAGTTGGTACGAATTACCCTTGGGTATAAATTAATTTATATTTGAATACTTTCAATTTTCACTCTAATTCATATGTTTCAGTTAAGTCCCTGATGCCAAAAAGGCTCTCTAGGGAAGAGTGGATGGCTCAAGGGACAGGTAATAAACTCCCTTGTCTTTTCCCTGTGGACCACTGGTTCAACTGGGCCTATAGAGAATTGGCATTAGCTGACAGTCCTTTTCTTCATTGGTTTTACAGACTTAAGTTGCACAGGCTCCAGTGCTTTCATATCATCATGAAAACTGAGAAAAGAAAGAAAAAAAAATTTTCCCTTCAAATATATTTAGCCAAAKAGAGGTTTAAACAAAAGGATTACATTTACATGCTTCCTTCTAGCTGTTCCCAGGATATGTTTGGTTTGGGTTATTTTTATGTTTATGAATTTATATTTATTATACACACATATAGAATTTCAGTCCATTTATGTTTAATTAAGAACTAGTAGGAGCTTTTGTTTATGAATCAGGGCATGTTGGTGAGAGGCAAACAAGAACTACTGTGGAGGAATCAGACTATCTGCTGTTCTTATTTTCAGTTTGTCACTAAAAGATGTAGAAATCTCAGCTGAGGTCAGGATCCCCTTATGCAAGGTGAGGTACATGTGCTTGGTCAGAGGGAAGGTAGGTTCCAAATGAGCTTGCTGTCTGCAAAATAAGAGGGAAAAAAATGTCTCCCAATAGCATTTCCCATACTTGTGATGGATTTGGAGGGATGAAACAGGAAAGAATTGGATGCAAAGCTTGCTAAAAATCTCTCTGTCTCTTTCTGTCAGGTAGGGAAGGAACAGGACTYTTTTTACAGCTCAAAGCTATGTATCTAGGCAAACAATGTTCTAAAAATCCCTACACCTATTTATTTCGTGATATTTCAGCCCCCTGTTTTCCCACAGACCCAAAGCCTCTGTGATTTGTTTAGTTTTCCCTGCTATTTATAACACTGGGGTCAACCAATTAGACAAAAAGCAAGGGAAGGGGAAGGAAAAAAAAAAAAAGAAGGTGTCAGAGGTGACCAATCATATGGCATAACCAGTGAATCAGGATTAGTGGACATTCATAGCCAGCAGCTTGCCAGAAATCCATAGGCTCGGGAYTGTTCACACAAACTGCTCAATGAGCAAGTGCAAAGACACTAATCCATAAAGGTCACATTCCAGCCTTGCAGATTCCTCAGACGGAAAAAGGGAAGGAGGGGGACTAAATTAGTTGCATAAATTATTTGCGATGAATATTCCAAGAGGCTGTGGCTGTGTTTGTTTGTCACTTCCTACCCTAATGTCAATTAGTCAGGGCCAGATGTTAGCACACATTGACAACAAAACTCCCTCCAGGTCCTGAAGCAGAAAGTAATGAGTGAAGGTGGCAGATCTATGCTAAAAGGGTCTTTAATAGACTGAGGTCTAGGTTTTCACATGGATTTAGGTATCTAAATCCCTTTGGAGACCTCAGCTGCAGGATTCTGTACACAATTCAGTGAMTGCATCAAAGAATTTTGGCAGCTRCTTATTTTTCTCTCAYTTTGCTTCTGGCAGTCTGGCTGCTGGGCAGAGAAAGAATGGGTCAAAAAGACCCTGAAAATCTGAAATAAAATTTTAAAAAATTGCTGGTCAGCACTGATGCCAGAAACAGAATTGGTTTAGGGCCATCAGCAATACCTAAAACTGCCTGTAGTTTTAAAAATAGCTTATTTTTTTTATGATTTGCTGTAAGWAATGATTTTTAAAATTAGACCTGCATTTCTGTAGTTTCTGTGAAAAGAAAAATGGAAGCAACTTTTTCTATTGAATTTGAGCTTCTCTTTTTTTCTTTGTTGTTGTTGTTGTTGGGTTTAGTATTGTTTTTTACTTTAAAACTTTAGAGCTTCTCATAAATAAATTGAATTGCTGTCCTGAACCATATCACAAATAGRGGCTCTGTGATCATGGTTTCAACCTATAGTATATGATATGGGGAACATATTACAATCAGGCATCAGGGAAGATATAGTCCAGTAAGGAATCATTCTTTATATGGAAGATTGAGGGCATTTGGCACTGCAATTCTCACTCCCATAAGGCACCACAGTACTGYAACCAGATGCAGTTTACTATTGAACTGACTCCAAATGAAACATTCTCATTTAATTTAACACACAAAAATTAAATATTTTGATCKGGGAATCTGGAAGCATTTTGTTTTGACTGGAAGTGTCAAAACTAAACATTCCAACATATCTGAGCAGTTTTTATTTTTCAACAAAAACTTTTCACATAAAGGAAAAAATATTTTTACCTTTTTTTTTGGTATTTTGGTTTTCTGTGGTTTTAGGRTTTGGAATTTTGGTTTGAGTTCAGGATAATGATATGGAAACATGGGCATGGAAGTATCTGAAGAGGTTGTTTAATACCTTGTCTTGACTAAGAAAGATTGGGTATTCTAATATCATTCCCAGCCAAGGTGTATCGAGTATATTCTCCAAATSTTCCACAGACTGTCGTAGACATCCTTTTCACTAAAATCCTTTCTTTTAGGATTTCTCCTTCTGAGAAGCTGTGGCCTCAGAAACAGACATAAACAATAGGTTATCTGCTGCTGTGGAATGTCACAGGTCAGTCTGGATTGGCCCAGTTTTAGATGTTTAGAGTTGGTGGCCAATCCAGAACTGAGCTCTCTTGGACACAGTCCAGGAGAGCAAAGTTTGTTATTCATTCTTTCTATTCTATTCTTAGGTAGCTTAGCAGCTTCTGGAAAGTCTCCTTTTCTTTTTCTTTTAGCATAGTTATAATGTAGTATATATATATATATGTATATAATAACATAATAAATCAAGCTTTCTGATCATGAGTCAAAGATCACGTCTCTTCCTTCACCCCAAGAACCCTTGTGACCACCATCACACACAGACAAAGATTTCCAAAGCATCCACCRTAATCCTGGTATTTGATCAGTCTCACAATTAACTTTTCCCTCTGATTAAATCTTCCTGTTGCAGTTTTACTTCTACTACCTGTCGTGCTCCTTCATTTTACAASAGCCTTCAGTTTATCTAAAGATTGTCAGAATGAATTTCCTTTMGTAGGTAAAGACACACAAACTCAAACACAGTGACTCCCTCTGGGCTCTGTGCCATGATAACCATAGGGGTTTGGTCCAGTTTGGTGGAACAGAGACCCTGTTGCCTTTCAGAGTAGAACAGACCCCACACGGGACAGGCAGGTACAGCACAGAGCCTTTGGGAGGTGTCCTCTTAGTGGAACAGCAGATAGAAGCAAAGTCTTCTGCGCTAAGACTTTATGGATATTGTGGGTGCCACACTGTAAGAGAGATAWAAAGTCATTGGAGAGTGTCCAAAGGAGTGATGGGCATGGTGAAGGGTCTGGAGGTGAGGCTGTTTAAGGAGTGACAGAGSACACTTTGTTCWTCCTGGAGAAGAGGAGGCTGAGGGGAGACCCCAGGGCAGGCCCAGCTCCCTGTGAGGGAAGAGGAGGGGCAGGATCTGATCTCTGCTCTGTGACAGGGACAGGACCCCAGGGAACGGCCTGAAGTTGTGTCAGGGGATGTTTAGGTTGGGTATCAGGAAAGGTTCCTCACCCAGAGGGTGTTTGGGCACTGGAACAGCTCCCCAGGGAATGGGCACAGCACCAAACCTGATGGAGTTCCAGAAATGTTTGGACAATGCTCTCAGGCCCATGATGGGATTGTTGGGGTGTCCTCTTCAGGACAAAGGGCTGGACTAAATGATCTTTGTGGCTCTCTTYCAACTCAGAATATTCTGTGATTTCATGGTTTTGTGAAAGGCAATAGGTATTTGTCTTTAGGCAACTCAGTTGGCGTTTGGAYACCAGCAAATACAATATCTGCTATGGTCTAAAACACCCAACAGGCAGATGAGTATATTTGGTGTTTGTATACTTAGCTTATATGAAAACACCTGTGTGGAGACACCTAGATAAAGGTGTTTTCAGCTACAAATTTAATCTGACCTTCAATGTCTACTTCCTTCACAACTATTCTGTTTTCTTCTCTTTAGGCTAAGAAGGTTAATTAGCTTTAGGTTAATCAGTGGTTCCTTCCATGCGTGTCAGATTTTTTCCTAAACTTTTGCCTCTATAGTTAGCTCTATAATTTTTATTATTTTATTTTTATTTTAAGAATAATTCTTCTGAGTCCCATTCTCACTTGGATTAACCTTCTCCACTAAATTTCAGATCTGTTGGAGTCYGTCTTAAATTTGTTAGTTCCTTATTATCTTTTGTTGTCCTTTCTTCTCTCCTGAGGATTACACATTCATCCCTTTCATGGCTACTTTATCCTGAGTTTATTAAGTATTATTAAGTATTTCACATTCTGGGTAGCTAGTTATTGGTTAGAGGATTCCAAGAAGGACTACCTTCTTGATTTTTCTGCCATTTCTTTGAAAAATCAAGAAAAATATAATTAAATTTTTAAAAAATTATTAAGTCATGTTACACTACAAGGTATTTCTAGCATGTGTTTCCAACATAATATGATGCCAACATAATGCAGTCTTTTCATAAAATAAAATTATTACTTTCTTCAATTTATTGCTAAGCATATTTGAAGATGTAAATGAAAGATGGTTAAGTCTTTGTTGRGTTAATCCCCGATGAACATTTCCACATGAGTGTGTGCCATGGCTTGCTACAGTGTCAGATCAGATTCACACAACTTTGTCTGGTAAATTCTGTCYTTTCATCAGAACTGGTTCTCTCTTGCAAAGCAGATTACCTTGTTGCTGTTGTTAGAGTAGACTTTCATATGTTTTTATTGTGGGGTTCCACTTGTAGTGAMACCTTGCAAAAGAACAGTCAGCTCTCTCTGTTGCTAATATTCTGATCTAGAATTTTTGGGGATTTTAATCAATTTTCCTATTTTGACACTATGCAATTCACATTCATTATTTTAAAGGTATCGATTAGTCCAGCCATTATTTAATCTCTTTCTTTCTAAGATTAAAGGAAAATCCTTTAAAAAAAAAGTCCAATAACTGCACCACTAACTCCTGACTAAAATCATCTATATATCACTGGCTTTTTTGAGGGCCAGAAATCTGTCATCGCATGCAACCAGAGCATCTTCCTTCCTCCAAGATTTTTGTGGTCCTAATCCTCAAAAGAAGGACACTGACAAGTACTTTTAACACATTTCCACTGATATTGCATAAATCCAGAGGCATTTATATGCTAATAAAATCAAAATAGATGTGATTAGTGAGTGGAGAGTGTCAAGATGGCTGTCCTTTTGCCATCAACCCATGATAACAGCACTGACGCTACATTAAGGCTCTGCATATTGCATAAACCAGGAAAGGTTATAGGACATGACAGACTTAGATAATAGTAAACCCTGAGAAATCATACCCTGCCTATTACATATTTATTATGCATTACAAATTGTAAATATTTTAAAAATAAAAAATATCCAAAGATACAGTGTGGGTAAATTCTTAATGCCTAATGAAATTATTCATGATATACAAAAAGCAACCTAACTCAACAAATAAGATGAAGGTTAATGCATGCGGATGAATATAAAAGAGAACCCAGCCCTGATGACTAATATGCTGTGTCCTTCCCATGGCTGATCCCAGAGTGAAATTAATGCAACCTCATTTTCATCATTAAGAGCTATCCCTAGAGCTGAGGTGCAGAAGACCAGACAGGAAGCACAGAGCAAAATCCAGACACTTTCCTTCCTTCAATTTCTCAGAAGCTTTCACAGCTGAGTATTTATATATATATATATATAATCCATCTTGTATTTATCTTTCTTATCTCCATCTTTAATTCATACTTTTCCAGTAGTTTGCTTTATCCACTGTCTAACTCAAAAGGCCAGTCTCAGGTTGGAAGGGCCAGTGATATGTGATGTTTGCTGAAAATAATAGGAAGTTCAAAAAGAGGTAAACAGAAGGAACAGGCATAACAGGCCCATAGAGGATTCAATTTCCTTTCAAGGATTTCTGATGTTCTTACTTATAATTATCATAGATCACAGTGCATCATGTCTAGAATTTCACTTCCCTTTCATTTGTAGCTGTGTGTTTGCTGGCTGTAGAGTGAAAATGARTCTGGAGCCATTTGTGGGTATTATGGGTTCTCCAGCACTTTTGTCAGTCCATAGAAGTCAGCCTGTGCCCAGACCAGATAGTAAAAGTCTTATTTAGCTTCTGTCCTTTCCTGAATTATTTCAGCTGTTTGCCTGGGTGTTTTACACGTCCCCATTCCCTGAGCTAAGGAATGGGATGGCACAGCTAAGTGTTGAACACAATGCCCCCCGATACACTGGAAAAAATGCCAACTGTGTAGTGYAGAAAATGGGAAGGCAATATTGCAACACCCTCCTTAGTCTCACAAACTTGAAGGAATAGCACTGCTCTGGGAACTACAGCTCTCCACTGTTAATCTCTCCCACTTAATGACTACTTGCAGCAACATTCTTCCTCAGTAATGCCTCACAAAGGCTATTTAGTTCTGCCTCATCACACCTCTGTTTCCTAAATCCCATTATTTGCRACTAGAATCCTGGGCTACAAAGGCAGAGGTTTGATCCATGTACTCCCCTGTCTCTTGAGACAAGCTTTTTTTGGAGTCAGGGGCTCTGCTCTCCCCCAGCACTGTCTGCTGGGGAGCCTCTCTCACTCCTGGGGTTCAGTGACAGCTGCCATGGGCTACCCAGGGCTGCACATCTGCACTTCTGCACTGCRAGGCCTTCATGGGTCACATCCCACTTCTGGTGCTTTAACTGAGGTGCCTCCAGGAGACTTTCCACCTTGGGGCCCCTTCTCAAGACTCTCAGCAGTGAAGGTGTCTCCAGAAGACAGCTATTCTCCAGAACTGCCACTTCTCTTCCTTCACCAACTTAAAGGATGCAAAAGCCGCTGGTCTTAGACTGAGAGATCTCAGTCTAAGCCCTAAAGCTACATAAGGAGCAAAAAGATGAGGCAGAGTACTTTGAGCAGCAGCTCCTGAAGGARCTGTGCTGGCCACCTCTGCATTATACAACTGTGTGGAAAAATGAAGCCTGGTTTGTGGCCTGAAATATTTTCACTTGTGAAAGAGAGACATAGGGTAGTGTATGTGAATCTTCACAATGTGTATGCGAATCTTCACAATGTGTATGCATGATTCCAGCCATGTATTCCTCAAGTTTAGCATCATAACATAAATGAAAGTATTCTCCTAGCTTTTGTTTTCTGRACTCTTCTTCAATAAGTTTTTAATAAAGAAAAAATAATAAAGAWAATAAAGAAAAATAAAATATTTTCTAGTGYATGTGGAAAATTAAGAAATCTGAGCTCGTGTATTTCCATGAGGGATCAAATGCTTAAGTGAGAAAAACTCACAAGGGGTGTTTGTTTCTGTGTAATAATTGTGAATATTTTGTGGCCTGTGCTTATCCCCACCCAACCAAAATAAAGGGGACCTAACTCATCTACTTGTGTCCTGAACACAGGAAACCAGTGAGTAAATCAGGACAGGAGCAGGAAGGACATAACAAAATGAAGATGATCCTTTTATTGCTATTTCTATTTTTTCTTGCAACACAAACTGTCTACAAATKTCTTGTGTAAAAAAAAGTCCTCCCACCCCTCCTTGGAGGACCCTTCCTGTTCTCCTGGAACAGTGACTGGGACAGAAGAGTACTGCAGTACCTCTATGCCCTGAGAACTACACTGGGATATCTCCAGCTTAAACCTATCATAAAAATGYTCCCATAGAACCTCCTTGATGTCTTCCTGCCCTTTGGACCTGTCRGTGCCATCTCAGTAGCTTGCATTTTCATAAAAAGTTGTACAAACGACTCAGAAGCTGAAAATGCCTCGGCATCGATCAGAGCGGGGGGGAAAGAGGGCCCTATTTATATCTGTTGTCTCCTCTCAAATCAGAAACTTAGTCTYATTTAATTAAGTTGTAAAGGTTTTCCTTGTAAATAATCACTTTATCATAATTTCCTGAAACTATCTAATGGGAGTTGGATGTAAATCAGAGCATTTATCATACTTCCTACTGTCGGTGTCATCACATGCTGAACCTCTGGATCTTTCTGAGTAATTGATACATCCTTGCCTTCCCTAACTCCTTCCCTCCCTCTCTTTCTTTTCTTTGCGCCTCCCTCCTCACCACCTTGGGTTGGGAAAAGCAGTGCTGACATTCTGAGGAACAGTCTCTGCAGCGGAATGTCATTAAAATTAAAAAATACTGTTGGAAATTATGCACAGGAAAAAAAAAAAGAACAAAACAAAAAAGCAAAAAACAAACCAAAAACCACGGGTAATTTAGGAACCAAAAACAGTAACATAAGGTGCGGAATAATGGAATATGGAAAAGAAATTATGATGATGCCTAGTTGACAGATTGTTGTCATTCAACTCTCAGGGGCTTTGTCACAACCTTCCAGTAGGGATGCAGTCTTGAACATCTGGCCAGCAACTGGTGCAGAACCTCCAGGCCACGGAACTGTGGGGAAGGAGCAGGAGGCCCAGGGAGGGGGGCAGAGATCCCTGTTCTGCCTCCAGCCTCCACCATCACTCCTGTGATTCCTTTGGAGCACCATGGGTGTTGAGACAGGCGTGTTCCTCCCAGGGGAAAAAAATGAATTAGGTTAAATCAGCCTTAAAGAAATCGGTTTGCAGAGTTTTATCATTCAGAGGGGGTTTTGGCTCCTTTTCATCATGGCACTTCAAGATTCCCTGTAAATCTGTAAAAGAGAAATGGGGGCTAGGGTATGGGGTGTAAAAGAGAAATGGGGGCTAATGTTTGCAGGAGAGTTGCATTTCATTGTTTTGTTGTTTCAGCCCTCAAATCATCTTGCAATTTAAAATACAGTTCCTTCCTGGCCATATAGAGCCCTTCACAGGGATGRCAAGGCTCATCTGGAGCCTTGAGTTGAACACAATAGGAAAAAAAAAAACACAATAACCCTACCAGGCGAAGTATATTTTCATTTGCAAAAAAGAAATTGCAGTGAATCAGCACAGCTAGCCCAGCTGAAAAAGGTGAGATGACCCCCTGAGATGACATTTGAAAAGTGAGTAATTACTGATCTAGTCAAACCCTGTGATTCTGTGGTGCAAAGAGTACACKGGTTTTCTTTTGTTTGATTTTTTCCCTGTGTGACTTCAAAGCAAATTTTCTCTGATGCAAAATGAAGATTTCTATAACTTCTATGACCAAAAAAAAAAAAAAAACCAAAAGAAAAAAAAATTAATTTTATAAAAGCAAACAGTTTGGGTAGCTCAGTTTGGGAATTTGGAAATATTACAATAAAAAAGAGGACTTGCAGAGAGATAAAAATGATTATTCCATCGAATGTCTAAGTCATTAGGTCGTGTAAAAGTTTTGAATGCTTTCTGGTTTAYCACAAATGCCTCAGGTACAGTTTGTTAAGAAAAATTTTCAGAATTTTCTCTTTGGYTTGGAATTTCATACATCCATATAAAAATTTAATTGAAACTTAGTTGTGTTTCTGAGGAAWTGGGTGCATATTTTGTGTAAGCGTGTGCTCACAAAAGTATTTTTCCAATAAAAACATTTAGATTTTTTGTAATAGAAAGTGCAAATGTGTCTGATATGCCACACTGCTTCTTTTAACTCTTCTTTTAACTCTTATAGCCACCAAATTTACACCTCTATGTTGTTATAGCTAAGGAGCAAAGAAGTACATGTCTCAACACTGGATTTTTCTGGAGGGATGCAAGGGCAGTTTTCAGAACTCCTGTGTGACTTTCTACCTGATCAATGCTTCAGGTCCCATTCCCTGGGTGAGGAGATTTCCCTGTCTTCATAAACTGGGACCTGTAAAATTGCAACAGTTGTTTTCAATCAAAAAATATTAAGCTGGGTGATGGAATTGCTGGGTGAATTTTATAGGTTTTGTTCAAGAGAAAGAGCTTGAGATTAGACTATAATTGTTCCTTCCAGCCTTACAAATCCATAAATATTTCTATTGAATTAATAATGGTGATGGACTGATTTCTGCTGATCTTACCTCTGCTACTACTTGTGCTTTATGTTCTTAACTGAATAATGTGAGCAGAGCCAGGCTCGATAGCTTAACATTATGACAGTAATCACTAAACTATATAAATGTCTGTCATGGGTTTTAAAATTGTTGCATCAGGTAATTATTAGTTGCCTTGATCTTAACAGCTATGGGAAAATGTTTAATTGCATTACATTACATTTTATTTATTTAAACAGTGCCTTTGTTTGATCCAAAGCACCAGGGAAGGATGAGAGAACATTATAAATTAATACTATCTGGCAGGCCAGAAGTGTGGTCTTATCTATTCTGTAGCACATTCATCTAAAGGGAACCAAAAGCAGGAGCTAGAAATATGACACAATCCAATATTACYGGTAGAAAATGTTGTGAGATTTATTATTAAATCTATTAGATGATACATTTCTTTGGAAAGAACCATATGAAACGATTGATGCGTGGATTAATTTATCTACTCATCCACCAGACTCTGACAGTTGACAGTATCTCTGTCCTAGATTCATTGTGGGAATGAGGTGGTACTTACCTGAGAGTCCAAGTGCTGTTAGCTTGKCCTTTCTCTTGAAAGCAGAATTTCTAGCTACAAGGGAAGGACCTAAATCCCAGTTCCAGACAATCAAGTCCCTCTGGAAAACTGTGTCAAAGTCTCTGGCCTGGTAATCTGATGAGCAACAAAATCTTTGGTTTTTTTTCCTTTTTTCCTGTATTCCTTCGAAGATTAGGGTTWTGGTTAAAGAAAACAAGAAGTAATAATGCCAACAGGGACTCAACCAGCAGTCAGAAGACTTGATCTTCCCATATATCCACCATCCCTTTTTATGAAACTAATCAAGGAACTTTATGAGCACACACTGCAATTTTTTCTCTTACCTTTTTTGTCCCCCACTGCACTTAGGATAATTGAATTTTTATACATAGCTCTTTAAAAGTGTGGGATTCAGACTGTGATCTGAAGACCTGTTTATGATTAATTTAGTAACAAACTAAACAAAAAAAAGTTCAAAGTTTTGTGCACATAAAGAGCTATTCATAATACACATTTGTGTATATTCGGTGCTTTCAAAACCTGAAATCTGGAATCAGATAGACTTGATGGGTCTTTCTGATGAAAATTATAGTCAGTGTGAGCTGATGTTGCCTCTGATATTCTCACTTTTCATCTATAAAAATTATGTCTAAGTAGAGCTGGTAGAAAATTAATAAAAATATATTTTCAACTGCTCAGAATTTCTATAACTACTAGGTGTTTTTCTTATTGTAGGAAGTTTTGCTTGACTAGGCTGATCACACATTGAAAAGACATTTCTTGTAAAATCCTTTTGGTCTTTTAATTTCACATTTGTAAATCTCATTTGGTTCCTCACTTGGGTACCTCAGTTGTCCTCTTTTTAATTAGAAGGAATAAGTTCAGGTGTTAAAGTCTGCTTTGAAAATGCAGGAAAAGGGTAAGAAATAACAGGTACTACACACCAGTTCTCAGGCAATACCCAATTCTCAGTTGGCCTTATGATCCATTTCAGAACAAGAAATCTTATTTTCACTTTCCCCTAATACAACTCACTCAATTCTGCATTGATTTATTATGCTTCTGTGCTATAAATCTTATTAGCTGTGTGTGCATGTTTCTTTTACAAATACAACAGTGCCAGAAGTTTGTCCTCATCATAGTCAGACACTGTGTGAGCTTAATGGAAAAAGATAGCATGAAAATGAAGCAGGCTGAAAAAAAAGATGTGGAACTCAAAAATATTAAGTTTTGTAAGAATAAAGATCTAAACTGAAATGTAGTTGCACCTATTTCAAAGGTCCTTCCATCTGTTTTTTTTTGTTTGTTTGTTTGGTTGGTTGGTTGGTTTTTTGGTTTTGTGTGTTTTTTTGGTTTTTTTTTATGTCTTTGGACTAGAGCAAAAGGGTGTTTTGGATTCATTTTTAATATTCCAGATTAATTTAGAATTTATGTAGATCAGATAAACTTTTACCTTTTACCTGATCTACAATGCATCTGAGAATTTGTTACTATGATAGGATSCTGTGAAATCAGAAAGAAATAGCACAAGGATGAGGTGGGACTGACTAAACCACATGAAAACTAGACATGTAAACATCCTGCATGCATTTATGTGTTGTTTCTGGCTTTATTTCAGGGCAGATTCAGCTGTAAATATTAAGCAGAGAAGCTGAAAGTATAACAAGAATTCTAAAAGAAGACTTTGTGAATAAAATCTGTATTATTTCTCTTGCCTATTCCTGGGTTTTTTGCTCACCATATACTCAAAATCAACACCTAAAAACAAAGACCTGRCTTTCCTTATTGCTTGCACTAAGGAAATTGGAACATCCTGGGYACTAAGATAAGAGCCTGCTTTAGACCAATTCTAGCTGAGGACCAGAAATCAAGACAGTTTCTTTCAGCCTGATGTTGTTTTCCTTCACATKTCCAGAACAGACCTGAAGACTCCATGAATCAGAGAACCTCACAGTTCTCTCTTACATTTATGGTGATAGAGACRTAGTCTATTCCTTGATTGTCTTGACTTGGTTTTTGACCAAAGGTGACTCAAAGACCAGTCCAGGCACAGCTATCTGAGGCTGTTCTGAGAAGCTGAAGGGCTTTCCTACTTGAAAAGTTACTATATTTTCCAGCTATGGAAAGAATTTTTTTGGCCTGTTATGGCTGACTTCCCCAGGGAACATTTTCCAACCCTTACCTTCAAGGTTTGCTAGCACCYCAGTGCAATTGCCACCTTCTCCTTCAGATCCTTGTCCTTGTAGGGATCATTCCCAAAACAACTCCTCTCCTCCATTGTCCAAGGTCCAAGAGATCTGCTTTTTAGTCCTTCTCTGTGTGACAGATCTGACTGAGAGGTTGTAGGGAATATTGATTTCTTTTCCCCTAAATGAGTCTTCAAACTATGCTKGTTATCTTTACAATGCTGTATCAGAAACTTTCTCTCACCTTGAAATACCCATGTGGTTTCCTGCTCCCCATTTTCTGAAGAAGTGTTTTRTAACACTTCTCAAACTCAAAAGGATTTTGTCCACAAAAACATTGGAAACTGTACAATGGTAAGTCAAGGGAACCACAGAAACACCAAAACCAAATTTAACTTAGAGGTACTTGAATGGAAAACATCCTGAAACCACGAGGTCCTAACTATTATAACTATTTTTTCTTCCTCTGATGAGCTCAGTATTGGCCTCTGTCACAAGCAATTGGTGCAGCACAGTACTGGATGGGCGAGTGGTCAGTATTGTTGCACCAGTTCTTAATTGTTTAATGTTCTGGTACAGATTTTTGCAACAACATTGATGCTTAATCTAATTTTTGGAAGGAGAAATGTCAGGCTGCCTTTTCCTTCAGCTCACATAGTCTATTTAGTTTTCCTAGGYTGTTTGAAAGCTTGATGGGGTTTAATTGAAAATGTCAGAAGGGAACATTTTAATTTGACTGCATTTGATATTGTGGCTAATGCATCTGGCAATCCATTGTAATTCAAAGCACTCTTCACACTCCACAACTGGCATTGCTATTATTTTAAAAGGTGAGAACTTTCATTGTTAATCTACATAGGGGTGCTTGGAGTTGTTTATACTCTGCTATTTTTTTATATTTATGTTCTACACTTCTACAAGGGCAACATCCAAAGTGTATTTTCTGCCTTAAAAATGTTCTCATTTTGATCTTCAGATTCCAAAAGATCAYCAAATATCTTAGATCTCTGGACAGGCTTATTTTTTTTATTGTTGGGCCAAAAAGAGAGAGAAAACCAAACCAAACAAAAAACTAAAAAACCCACAAACATAAGCATACRCATACAACCCTCTTCCCCCAACCAAACAAAACCCCACAAAACAATATATGCTAGGATCAGCAAATATAAGTCTTTATTAGAAAGTTCACACAGGATATGAGAAAGCAAAGGTTAAGAAGTTAAGTCCCAGTCTCCAGTTCTCATTTAAACAGTTGTATAAAGATGTGCCACAAAGGTCTGAAACAAATTATGGAGTTTGCAACACAAAGTCCATAATTCCTTTATGTTTAGAGAGCTGTCCTGGAATAGAGGTTCATGTTCCATGTATGGTTTTCATAATGTTTCCCATCTTCACATGAAAATTGGGGATCCCAATTGTCAGGTATAAAAGAGCACAATGAACCTGCCTAAAAGCTTACACTTTTCTGTCTTACAGGATTTGATACAAGAAACATATCTTAAAAATGCATTTATGGTCAAGTCTGAGGAAAGATTTTGCTCCATTTCAAGTCCTTCTGTGCTTTTAATTTTAATTCATTGCTACCAGACTAAGGGCCTGGAACTGCCACAGCTCTAGTCCATACAGTGACAACCAGGTATTTTCCATCACCTCCTGTGCAAATGAAATCAGATTCTTTTTACATAGATCTAGCAAACTTACAACACAGAACCAAGAGATGGTCATGTTTTTCCCTGGGAAGCATTCTGCCCTTGACAATTTTGACTATCTCTATGGTATTTCAGGAAAATGCCTCTTTTTTTTTTTGACAATCCTAAAGAGGATTATTTATGAATTGCTACAATCAGAAGCTTGGGATTCCCAGATAAAGATGGTTTTGTGCCTAACTATTTTTTGGGCAGCTTGAAACATGCAAGGCTTTTTACTAGAAAAAATGTGTAATGGTAAGGAGATTAGGCAAATATGTTCATYGAAAGTGGACATGAATCATAGCATCAGTTCTCTATTTATTCAGCTCAGAGTGCTTTAATAGCTGAAGCATACATTGATATGAAGTCACTKTCATTTAGAGACATTTGCAACATATTGGCATTAGCTAGCAAATCTTAATTAGGAAAAAAAAGAAAAAAAGAGAAAGAAGGATCACCCAGACGGATTGATCTTTTGAAATGTTTGACCCATTTTCTTATCTCATGKCTGTGTTTAGCTTAGTGTGGAATTACCAAGTTTGCACCATTGAGTTGTGACTACTCTGTAATTTAGCTTCCCTGAACAACTCAGTGTCTACCTGAAACATTCAAAATTTGATGAAAAGGGGRAGACTCCAAAGAGTCTTGTTCAGTGGCTGGAATTGTGGTCCTGTTTCCTCTGCCCTCAGTGGAGAATGAGAACTGTCTCCCTCAGTGTTCCAGACACTTAATCATGGAATCCTGGAATGGTTTAGGTTGGAAAGGACCTTAAAGATCACCTGGTTCCAGCTCACCTGCCAAGGGCACCTTCCATTAGACACTGTTTTTCATGTATTTCTTCATTCTCTACATTAACACACTGTTGAGTGCTGCTCACTACATAATTCCTAAAATATTCTGATAAGTGTTAAATTTTTAGCTAATCTTGAACTCAAAACAAGGTTTACAAAACCTGGCCAGTAATAGCAATTGACAAAGAATAGGAATTTCCTCTCAGTCCCCAACAAAACACACACATTTTTGATGGATATTGTCAAAAACCCATTTATTCTCCCCATGATCCAAGTCCAAATATTACAGAAATCCCAATGTACCTATACCAACAGAGGGCAAGGGTCCCATAAYAGTAGTTATATAACAGTAATCTTGATATCTTTATCATTAAGGACAAGCATTCAAGATTTTAGTCTATATCCACAGTAAGATTCCCTTAAACCTTGGAGGGGGAGAGCAGAAATCAGTACTGAATATGAGTCTATTTCATTTTTACTATTATTAATATAAGTGATAGCAAGYGAGTTTTAATGAAATAACAAGAGGTTATTAAACCATTTCTATAACTAACATGTTTAAAAACTTTATTTCTTGTCTTTTTAAAAATCAAGGAGTTCTCAAAATCTACACAAACACATAAAATATTTCTGTTGGCCTAACTTTATTAAACRGCAAAACCAAAGAAAAGAATAAACCTTGTAACCAGATAAAATCCATACAATTCTTCCTGTAAATTAAATACTTTTCTTTATTAAATTTTGCAATACAAACTAATTTCCATTGATGGATATGTGTTATTATGTGAAAATATCAAGTTAATTTGTATTAAGTCTTTCCTTTGTGACACAAAATTTACCAGCATGTACTGTAGCATTTCTAGAAATAACATATAGAGAGCACAAATATATTAGGAGAGCAAAAAAATAAATGTGATCTTGAAAACAACATTGTTTTTCTGACTTTTTTCTTGTTTCTTTTTTTTTTGTTAGCAAACAAGTCAATTAATATATTTGTTAAAGAATATTTCTTAAAGAGAAATACCTCCCCTTTTGGCTAACTGTGATACAGTGTCTTGGGGTTTTTTCTTTTTTTCATTAATATCTGTGAGGGAGGAGTTAAAATGCTGCCCTACTCCTCTGTGCTCCCCAGCACACACAGATCTGAACTGGTGAGGCCAAGATAACATCTAAAAAAATCTGAAACAATTAGTTGTAATTTTGTTTGAGGCCACTCTATGTTTTTCAGGCTGTTCTATCTGATGGGAATAACTGGTTGTGTTGGTTATCATCCCTTTTCTCTTCTAAATTAGCATGATTCATCCAAGAAATTTCAGCAACTAGATCAGAGCTTGCCCTAGTCAGTGCACAGCTCAAGCTACAGTAGATTACTGCTGATCTGGCCCAAGCCCCATATTTTGTTTGGAACAGGGCTCTCCACTTCCTTGGGCATCAGTTGAGATTATGCTGCACCAGTTTGCTCAGGAGTTGTGTAGCAGGTCAATCAGCATTATAATGTATTTTTGAGGTGTAAAAATAATGTAGGAGAGAGAAGGGAAAATGTTTGCTTTTGGGGACTGGCACCTGAACAATGGTAAAAAAATATTAACTTGATGAGGAAAGAAGTCTTTTGGTGGTCAGTTCACAAAGATGGAATGTATCTTTACTCCTGGGGGATTGGCATTTCGTTCACACTATAAAAGGATCTGAAGACCAATTTGTCTCATTGATGTAATGGCAATGATCATCACACCAGCTTTCACATTCACTTTCASGGTGTTTTGTGCCAGATGGGAAATGTGAGTACTCCTCTGAAGGGGTCTGAGTTGCCAGTTGCAATAGTCAAGCTCAAAAACAGCCTCAAGAGCAAAAAACCTGGTGCCATGTGCMCAGGAGAATAATTTCACTAATGGGATATTACAAAGTATTTCTCATGAAATGGTCATTCCTCGGTCAGAGTTCATTAACTGCTGTGAAACAGTTGAAAGTCCTTGGAATAATTGTGTCTGCCACCCTCCCCTGACCCTGGAAAGGTGGGAATTTGTGCATGTGTG
Organism: Sporophila hypoxantha; assembly: GCA_002167245.1. Taxonomy (NCBI): domain Eukaryota; kingdom Metazoa; phylum Chordata; class Aves; order Passeriformes; family Thraupidae; genus Sporophila; species Sporophila hypoxantha. Next base: position 4,463,107 of record NDFG01000256.1, on the reverse strand, counting down.
CTGGGASTGAGGGAGATGCCTGCAGAGAATACAGTCATAGGAACCCAGGGACCAACCAAAGTTGGAAGTGATTAGACAAACCCGGGGTTTAACAYTTTCATCCTTTTCTGTATATCTTTCAGATTTGTTCCAGTATCAGACAGAGCAGCAATGCATTTATCTCAATCCCCAGTGCTATACCCCATTGCCAACATTACATCCTTTGATAATTCTTCATCTACTGTCCCTGGGAAATCTGATCCCTGATTTTAGACAAACCTCTGCTCCCTTYACTTGTAAATAAAAACCTCAGCCTAAGAAGAAATCTCCTGTTTTRCAGTCCATGTGTCCCTAATTCATGGCTAGCATTATGAAGATTATAATGATTTTTCTTTTATCTCTGCTCAGCTAATACACTAGTGATTGGGGAGAAAAYAGAATATTTTAGTTGAGATCCTCTATGTTGTTTGACACACTGTGGTTGCTTCTATTTTTCATTCAGCTTCAGATTCTTGGGGAGAACTAAACCCAGTGCAGCCTTTGATCTTTCTGACTGGTTTCCTCAGTGGATGAAGCAGCCTTATAAAAAGGGCACAAGCCCTTTTTAGATGATAACATGCTGTACATTTTCTATCTCATTCAGCACCAGGGTGTTTGCAAAAAGCTCACCATCAGTATTCCAGTCTGTTTTTATGTGGGTCTCTATTATCTACAAAAAACACTTCCTGATCTGCTTTCTCAGAAGGTCCATGTTAATTTGCTATGATCATTTCATTTTCTACGCTTTCCTTCACCTCRCATTAGTTTCTGCTGAGGCAAGCAAACTGTATGTGCTATTCTTTTTCTGCAAGMAAAAGAGGTCTTTTTTGTCCCTTACTGTGACACATGTTCTCTTCTTGGTTTTTTTTTTCCCTTTCCTTTTCTTTTTCATTGTGCTTTTAAAATTCATGTTTTAATATTTTAATATTCTTATCAGATTCTTTAATTTAACAATGTTCTGGTTGTTCCATCCAGATTGCCTGGTGTAAAGTCTTACCACTTGTTCTGAGCAGTGTAATTCTGCTCTCCTCATTATGTATTTTTGGGTTRGGCAATACAGTTTTATGCTATGCCCTTGAATTTGTGAGGAAAATATTTATTAGAAGAGGTGTTTTTTGCTCTCCCAGGTCCACTCTTCATCTCAAGACACCATRTGTCTTCCATCCTATTACTCTTCATGACATTTTTTCTGGTACCACCCTCTCAAGAAATGTATTTGAAAACTCCAGTAGCTCCATTAAACAAAAATTAACCAGACAATTGTTCTGTTTTCATTGCATGGCAAATCTGTAGATGTATATTATGATGATGTAACATTTTTGTCTTGGTATTTCATTGATGAGCAACATATTCAGATATTACTTTTTCTCTATTTTAAATTTCACATGTTTCTKATGAAGATTATATTTAAGTAAATTATTTTTATTCAGAATAATCCGAAATAATAACCTAAGCCCTTGTTTATACTCCAAAAGCTGGCTCAAGCCACAATAATCATGAGGACTGTCTACTAGCTGATTTCATTAATCATTTGAAAAGAAAATGGAAATAAATCCCCTTAAGTTCTTGGTCATCCTCTCTATGMGTATATGGGAACCTGTTTCTCCATTCTATCAAAAACATCCTGGTTTAGCCTCAAATAACATAAAGACCTTGAAAAGTAAATAGAAACTGAAAATATGGGAGGAAGAGTACTTTTTTCTTCAATATAAATAAAAGTACTCAGTTTTTGTTATTAAATTATGTTTCATAGGGTAATCTTGCATTGACATTTGTTCAAATACCTTTAGAAATGGAAAATGTTATTTGCTTCAACCTCCTCAAAGAAAAACAGTAAGTCCACAGCTTTTTCTTTTGCCACCACAAAACARCAACAACAACAATGAAAAAAAAATCAATGAATTCAGCCTTTTTCTGTGAAAGGTTTCAGTTTCGATGAATCACCTTTTTCTGATGAAAAAGTGTTTCGTTGAAAAATTCGCACCCCACTCTGTTTACTGTAGTGGCTTAGTTCTGGATGAATGCTTCCAGCAATCAGGATGGCAGAGGAGAATATAATCTGCAGGGCTATTGACTACTTGTTGAAGGCCAAAGAGAAGTTAACAATAAAACCTGCTGCAATGTACATTTAAGCCAGTTGGAGCAGAGAGAGGCTTATCACAGGCCTCAAGTGGATGGAGGCTTCTWTTTAGCTCACCTGGCAGGTCTGCTGCAGACCCCTTTTTGAAAGGGCTGCTTGCACCTAAAGCCTGAAAGATCCATCCTATTTCATGCAGGATGCTTAGTTTCATCATCCATGTAAGCCCATGGGAGAGGGGGTGCTGAAACCAGCGCTGCAGATGTGCTTGTACCTCTGAAGAGACCAGACCGCATCACATCAAATTCAGCTGAAGAAATACTTAGTTTTAAGACCTGATATTAGGTTCAGAACTAAAGCCTATCTGTGAAGCACAGGACCTTGAAAACTTAGTGTGCTTCATTTACTCTTTCATGAAAGCTATCTGGCAATGCAAGATTTCATAAATAAACAAAAAAATCGATAAACAAATAAATACATTTTTGAATGCTAACATGYAAAAAAACGCCCATAGCTGAGGAAGGTAAAACCAATACAAAACATTCAGGTATTTGAATTGAACCTTTAGTATAGGAGAATGATTTTTTTTTTTCCTTTTAAAATAAATAAATTATGAAAAAAAATCAATAATCAAGAGCAGCAAAAGAAATCCCAAAGTGCTACAAGAGTGACCATCCAATAACCAATCACTCTGGCAACAGACACAGATGCACAAACTTCCTTTTGTTGCTCACTTAGCACTGTCATTTAGTCCCACTCACAAAAGCCTATTTTAGAAGAATGGACATAGTTCATCATGAAAAGAAAGAAGAAAGGCTAGAGAAAGGAGAAAGTCAGTTGTAGTTATTATTTATCATTACAGMCCCCTAATCCACTAAGCATCTTTTCTCCTAAGCTCATTTTAAGACTTTCTCCTGTTCCATCTTCCCCGCTGGAAACACCTCAAAGAAACAAGTACAGGAGAAAAAAAGGTAGGAAAGAAAAATAGAACAATTACATGAACCAGACAAAATTACTAGAATAGCCAAAAATAGACRTGAGGATTTCAGAGTGTCCCATTTTCACTAGTGATGCAGTCAATTGTATACTAATCTGAGTCACAGTGGATGTCCTTTGTAAGGAAAGTACATTAGATACATAAAAGCCTTTTCTTGTTTTGTTTCACGTTCCTGTCTGAGGACAGTTCTGCAGAGGACATCTGCCTATGATTCATCATATTTTTAGCTGCCTGTCTCCTACATCTGAGAGAAGCTACAATTAAAGTCTGTCTCCTGTAGAGTGCATTAGCAGCCAAGGTGGCAACGGGGCTTCCTGGCTTAGAAGGTGATCACAAAGTCACTTTCAGACATGTAAATAAAATAATTTAGAACAATAATGAAGAGAAATGGTATTGTTTACATAGGTCACAATGGGCCTCAGAGGCCAGCACAGGCTACTCAAATTTAGTTTGAGTATTAACACTTTAAATCCTTGCACAGAGATTATGGGTGTGAGTATTCTCCTTTTTTTATACATTTTCCCTGTGGCATGAGCTGCCTTTCCTTTAGCTTCTGACAGACCAGTCATCACTGACAATGGAGTATTAGAAACTCCCTGAGTTTATGATGTRAAGGACTTCATCCCCTGTAAGTCTCCAAGTCAGAAACAGCTCACCCTGTGCATACTTAAAACTTTATTTGCAAGGTCCTTGGGTAAGGAACGAGGCTTTYGGCAGTCACTTTGCACACAAAACATCTCCAGCTCCTACAGGGACATTTTTGAAGGAACACGGTGGTGACAGAGGTATCATAAGCAGTAGGYTGAACAATCAAACAGCTGCTGACACCTCACCAACCCTCTGCTTACATTTTTTCATCTGGTGTTTGATATTAAACATATAAAAATGGATGGAGTACCTAAATTACTTCAGTCATTCACAGATTATCAGTTGCAGAGGATTTGGTGAAATAACTGCACTTTATATTCTYTGGAAACTGAATTTGAATACATGGTAACCAACCTACAGTCTGGGTTACCAAGAGTAATTTGGCCTAGCATTTAAATCATACAATTATGGCATTGCCATTCTCAACCTTAAAAGTTAAGAAAATTTTCTGACAGAAAATTTTGAAAACTGGATACCTGAAAGGAACTGCAGCTCTACCTAAAAGCACCTTCTTGTTTGTGATAGTATTATTTGCTTTTCCTTTTTAATTAATTTTATATTTTTTAATTTAACYACAAGAATACATGATATATACACTTTGGCTTGAAACCATAAAAGTTGCTCATTTATTATTGAACTACTGAGGAATTGTGGCCTATTTCCTTTCTAAAAATGTGCTCACCTAACACTGGAATCTGGGACATTTAACATTTTGTGAAATATTATTTATTTTGTAATACTATTTTCTTTGTCTCAGAAGTCTCCGAGTGAGTTTCTCAATCCCTTCTGTATCCACTAAGTACTTCTATAATGTAAATAATAGTAAATAGATTTAGGTTTTTTCCTCCTGTCAAGACAATCTAATTTAGACTCTTCCCTGACACTTACCACTGGGATACCTGACAAGTTGTCCAGTTGCTTTGGAAATTCTTGACAAAGAATCCTAATTTAACCCAGAATAAAACTAGCCTGACTTCTATTAATGTCATTGAAAATTGGGGATGCTCACACCAAAATAGAATTAGGTATAATATACCCAGAAGTCATATATTTTATTTCAAATAGTAGGATTTTTTTTACACGTGATAAAAGGTAGAAAATACTGGAAGTGCATTCCTCTTCTATTTACCAGCTCAAAGATCTTTTGTAAATTTACAAAAAGGAAAACTATGTTTTTTCTTGAGTGGAAGGAATTCAGGTTCGTATTTTAGTGTCCATAAAGTTCCATTTTAATTACGGGAAAATAATGTGAGGGAGATTGGTAATAGGCAAAACTTTGAGACCTTTTGTTCTTTAGTGCAGTGAAGGAAACCTCATTAGACAGGATTTTCTTAGTTAGCAGGGCTTCAGGGTTAATGAGCTGTGAGTGATAATGTATAGTAGCAATACCTCATGACTGTAACAAGTTGTATTTTATAAACTTCTTAATCTCAGTAGTGAAAGAGATGTTTGGTATGGGAAGGAGAATAAACTAATTTTCAGGGCTCAGGGAAATTCCAGTCGTTTTACTCCCTGTGTGGAAGACATTTGGGAAAAAACCTACAGATGCCACATGGGCAAAGGATAGTATTATTACCTTTACAGCTACATAAATGTMCCCAGAATGACATGTCTGAGGATTTCCTGAAGAACCTTTCTAGGTGGAGAAAGCTAGCTACATGTGGCAAGGAGAAATCTGAGAGACTCCTTTTGGTGAAGAGCAAAGAGAAACTAGTCATTTTATAGRTAACTTGGGGATAAGGGTCAGAAACATAAAAAAATCCCAAAAATCCATAATTTATAAAAAAAAATTAAAAATTAAAAATAATAGATATGTAATTGTTACTACAAACTCTCCTGGAAGGAGCCTGAAATRTGGGGATGATGCCCAGCACCCTGTTAGCACATAGTGGCAGCAAGGGACATCAAAATGATGATCAGAAAAGTTGTCATTCTGCTAAACCACCTCCAAACAGCAGATAAGTGCTACCTTCAGCCAGCAAGACACAGAACTGTGCCCACCACACCTGCCTGGAAGGTTCTTTGTTCTTTTGGTGGTGTCAGTGAACTTCCCTGGACTGGATTAGCTTTCTTTTCTTGAAACACTCTGATGGAAATATTACAGATTTTTTTCCAGGAGAAGAAATGTAAGAACCCAGTGCTTTCAGAAGAAGTTAAAAACCCTGTCTCTTCTTACCAGTGACAAATCCATCTGTTTTCTTCAGTCRAGGGATGAGGGCATCAGTTAAATTAAGGAAATCAGGATCCCACTTGAGTGCTTGGTCACCAGTAAAAATCTTGGGACACMTTATGTTGTTGTTTTCTGGGCCTTGAGGCAGGAGAATATACTTTAGTCTGCCTGAATTATAAGCTTCATATTTCCAAAGAGAAAAATTTAGATCAATTTGAAGGACAAATATTTTGATGAAAAACATTTATTTCATTTGTTTTTACCCCAGAGTTTATTAAGCTTTAAATCTAAAGTAATACTATACACAAATATTTATATTTTTCTACAGTTGCTATTAACAAGACCCCTCTGGAAGACTTTATAAGTGTCAACAGTGGTATTTGAGACCCTTCACAAATTTTTTCAGCTGAGGATAATATTTAAGATATGATCTATCTCAGGTGTCACTGATTAACATTTTGAGAGATAATTGTGTAATAATTTTAGCTTTTTAGTGAAATGTTGCAAACACTAATCCTTGCAGTGCCCATATGAGTACAATAATGAGTACTAATCTTGAAMTGGTGTAAATCACTGTGATACAATTGACTAGGACTGGTTGAAAGTTTTGCCTTTTAGAACTGCTTTTCAAGAGGAAATTAGGGCTTTTGTCATTTACATGTTAAAGGTAAAAATAGTTTTGAAGAAAACAATGGAACTTAACAAGTGGACTTAAAATGGATATTTTACTTCTGAAAATTTGCAGTGATTTTTAGGGGARTTGTCCATCAAGGGCTGCACCTTCCCTTAAGAGACAAGTTCTTCATCTGTATTTCACCCTTCAGGATGTGCTCTTGAAAAAGCAACAGATATTTCAACAAATGCATTTTGATTTTTTGTTTAGGGAAAGAAAAAGAGAAGAAGAAAACATCACTGGATGTTTCTAATGAAATACCATTCTAATGAAATACCTGTCAAAGCTGTCTAAAGGCAGGTTCTGAATGTCTAGTTGGCCACAGGTTTGGCCATCTCTTATTTTGTTGGCCACAGATTTTAGCCACCAAGTCTATAAATAAAAGACTTTTCATGGAAGTGGTTTAAGTCTTTTGCTTGTGTGGGGACAATGAGTTAAGTGATTATTGYTTTATTTTGATATTTAATTTGAAAATATTTCATACCATCTGAAAAGGGATGGAAAGAAGACAACCATTTTGCTTGGTGTAGTTTAGAGGAAATAATAACATTTATCCTAAATTAAAGTGTAAATAACAATGCAGCAACAATAAGTAGAATATTTGTTTTATATAGATATAAATATGTATGAGTTTTTGTATATGTATATATATATATATATATATATTGCAAAGTAATTTGCTTGTACTTTTAAATAAGAGCCTGGAAGGTGAAATAGCTTTTTATGATTTGAACCAGTTTAAGATTTTAAGACTTTAATTTGTATATGACAAATCATTTTACAAGAGGAAACAACTKCATGGCCATATTAACAGTAGATTAAGTACTTCCCTAAATTCTCTAAGTGTAATAGATGAGGCTCTTGTTCGTGTTGGTGGACTCTGAATTAAGGCTGTGGCAAGAACAATTACTTTCATGGTGTCCTATTCAAGTAAACAATGTAAGCAAGGGGTTCTGTATAGATTGGAGCATATGTTTTAAGTTAAAGACATGCTGAAATGTTGTCCTGAACAGGGATGTTTCCCCAAAGTAAGGCTATGGGCTAGCTGCCCAGTTTGCAATATAACATGGAGAGAGGGAGTAAAGCCATACAAAGGAACAGTGCAAGGAAAAACAGTCTGGGAAATGCAAAACATACAGGGCCAGTGAGGTACCATTGTCTGTAATAAAAGATTGAAGCACCTTGGAACAAAACTCTTGAAATAAATTTAGAAATAAAGTGTAATATTACCACAGAGTCATATTGTCAGTAGCAAGAGTGTCGGAGAGGGGGAAAAAAAAAGGAGAAAGAGAAAAAAGATCTGAGTGGTAATATTTTAAAGGGTAACCAATGCTCACTAGCAGCTGCAGTAAGACATTAAGTAATAGAGCACACTAATGTTAACAGCTCTCTTGGTAAGAGTGGTAAATGAAATAAACCTCAGCATTCGGTGTATCATTAATCTATAGTGAATAATGGCACTGGTAGTGTAAGGAGATTAAAAAGGGCATTGTAAACATTTGTGGCTGTATAATATACAAATTAAAAATGTGTGAACGCTTGCAGCTGCATAATCTACAAATTAAAAAGTGTAATAGCGTAGCATTAATTACTGGCTGATCAATTTGCCCATAATTGCTGGCATGTAGATGAACAATTACAGGTCCRAAATGTTATTTGAGAAAGAGACGTTGACCTTGGAACCATAAGAAATGATAATATGTTATAAGGTAACACAGGCTTGTGTCAAAATCCTCYATCGGTTTGTGCTCTTGCAGGCTAGTTTGCTAGCAGCCCTAATCATACTTTTCCCTGTACGTAATTGTGACTGAGGTAAACCATTTTCTGCCTGAGTAACAGAAAACTCTGACTGCTCTGTATTTCCTGCAGTCACTGCACTTGATATTTATGTGCATGGGACCAATTTGATGGTCTTGTGTGGTGGGGCTGTGACACGAGTGGACAAGAACAGAGCAGCTGGCATCACCTACTTGAACTTGTGCAGAGCATTTGGGGCTGCCCTTCAGGACATCCTTGTCTGTAAACAGGTGAGAAAACATTTGACAGCTGGACCACCGGGTGAAGGAGTGGCTGCCTTGGAGGTCACACTCAAAGTGAGTTGTAGCCAGTGGTCCAAATCTCCAAGTGCAGAGCTGTGGTGAGTAGGGTCCCTCAGAGGTTGGTACTGGGACCAGAGCAGCTCAGCACCTTTGCCAGTGACACGCACAGGGGGAGAAGGTGGATTTTTGGATATGTAATGACAAGCCTCTGATCTGTATAAGACAGAGGGGATGAACCATCACCACCAGAGGCTGTAGGTCTGGCTTTGAGTCCAGTAAGAGGCAAATCCTGAGAGGTGGGATGKTGTTTTTTATCRTGGCAATGTCCTCCCTAACACAACTCAATTGTAAAACTCCTCTCCTCTCCCTCCAGGGAAGTTCYTGAAGGTTTTTATTCCTTCTGATAGGGCATAACTATCTCAACTGCACCGACACACGATGAAGTTGTCATGTCTTGAAAGGTGTCAAAATCCATCAAAGGCTCTCAAAGCACCCCCAGACTCATTTCTGGGGCCTTCTACCAAAGGTACTGGACATTCCCACCAAACCTCAGAGCATTTCAACCCATCAGACTTGTATTCTGGGGGCTTTTCACCTGACTCCAGACTGATCAAGACAGCAACCACCACTTCAAAACTCATCAATTCAGCCAATGAGATTAGTTAAATTGCAACAAAACAAGTCTCATTGTTGAGAACCCTGGGTGGTAACATGTTAAGTATTCTTGCTTTTTTTCTTTCCTCCCTCCTCCTCCTCTGCCTCCCTCCTCTCCTCTCTCTTCCGTTCTCCTTCCTTCCTTCCTTCCTTCTCTCTTCCTTCCTTCCTTCTTCTTCTTACCTTCTCTTCCTCTTCGCTTCTCTTCCTTCTTCCTTCCTTACTCCTACACTCCTTCTTCATTAATTATATCCTTCTTTCCTTCCTTCTCCCTTCCGCTCCTTCTCACCTTCCTTCCCTTCCTGTCTTCTCTTCTGTCCTTCACTTCCTTCCGGACTTCGCTTCCTTCCTTCCTTCCTTCTTCTTCTCCTTCCTTCTTCCTTCAGTTCCTTCCTTCCTTCCTTCCTTATTCCTTCCTTCCTTCCTTCTTCCTCCTTCCTTCTCCTCCACTATCCTTCCTTCCTTCCTCTTCCTTCCTCCTTCTTCCTTCTTCCTTCTTCCTTCCTTCACTTCCTTCTGTTCGCTCCTTCCTTCCTCTCTTCTTCCTTGTTCCTGTCTTCTTCCTTCCTTCATCTTTA